>JAATLQ010031061.1:0-10184 GCA_013421005.1 Heliconius erato x Heliconius himera | reverse complement strand
AGGATAAACATGTATGGAATTAATGTCTATTGAATGTGATGCAGGATAGCTGCCAGTTAATGTAATAAAATTATATATTATACAATTGACTTTGAAAAGAGCAACTGTTGAGTTTCTTGCCGGCTCTTCTCAGCAGAACTGCCTTCCGAATCGGTGGTAGCTTTTTATTTTTTGTTATATGTTCATTCGACGATTCAAAAGTGCTTATAAAAGTTTATTTGAATAAAGAATATTTTGAATTTGAATTTGAATTTGAATACGTCTCATTCCGAAATCGAGTCGTAGGTATTGGCGGCAAAGCTCAAACCTTTAGTAGTATTGTATTAGTATTTACGTACCTTTAGTAGTATTTTTGTAGTAGTATGTGTTTATGTTATTGGTATCTAGGCGTAACTGCGAACTACGAAATACAGGAATGGGTAACCATCGTAAAATTGAAAAAAAAATCCGTCGTCTAAATTGTATTTCTTGATTAATTTCTTTAGGTATGGGTTTAAAATATTTTACCCTATATGCTATTCCCGTAAAAGGAGCGCTGACACTTCCACTCTGTATTAATAAATAAATAAATAAATACCTGGCTTGCAGCATCTTTTATTAAATCAACATAATTTGCCAAATTGGCATCTACATCAGGCTGCACCTCGAACTCCACGACTGCTGCCACATAGCTGTTGTCTTCTGGTGTGGATCTCTGAAAACGCAGAAAAAGTTTTAAACGTGTATTAACCAAATAAGAAAGACTTCAAGGGTACTTTGATGAAAATTTGGTTAGGTTCTGATTGTGGGATCTGGTTGAAGTCGGGTTTTTTTTTGTTAAAAATTATCGTTCGACTCCAAAGCGTGGAGTTGAACTCCGCCACCCATCTCAATATCAATACTTCATTTCCTCGAATGGGAATCGAACCGACAACCAATCGCGTTTACAGTCGCACACTTGTGGCCCTGCACCTGTCCTGCAAATAATATAATTCAATTTCCAAATACATTTAAAGCACTATAGTATTAATGCATTTAATTTATACCTGAAATTTTACAAAAAAACTAACTTCATTCCCATTCACATCCCATATCTGAACTTCTCATCAAATGATTCTTAAAGTGTACCCGGTCCAATAAAAAAAGAATCATCGAAATCGGTTGGCGCGATATTAAGTTATTCGTCCATTTCTTGCGCACATTCGTAATGCAAATTTAAGACTTTGTGATTTTCTCATAGATGACACTATCAGAAATGAACCAAATTGAAATGGGACCACACGGGAAACACCAGCTTTCAAATATAAAAAGAATCATCAAAATCGATTTATCCAGTTTAAAGTTCTGAGGAGATTATCAATTCGACTGTTCTTTTTTTAATATTCGGAACAAACATGAACGAAAACAGAATACAAAAACGGTAAAAAAAAGTCATTTTACTTGTAAGTTACAATATAGTGGACTCACTTGTTTAGAATACACACACAGAAACACAACCAATACACAACATATTCTAAATAAAGGAAATAAAGTTAACTTTATTACACATATCAAAGAACAAAGGAAATTATGACTCAAAAATTCATTCGCATTCGTATTAAGTAATAACTAAAAGATTTCTGTTACTAAAATCCATATATACGAGTATACATAGGTACTATTTCAAAATACGTTCTTACATATGAAACAGGAAAGTTGTTTCTGCAAGACAAGTTGAAGTCAAACAGCAATATACAGATTATGGCATTAAGGTGATAATTTAAAAATTAATAATATTATTATAAATTCTCTGAGGCCAGTCGTGGCGCACAGTGTCAACACTAGACTCCCTCTTCCTACCATGCTACATGCAAGAAACATACGTGAAGCTGAAAAAAAGTATTTTTTTTACTATCTATCTGTATTTAGTATTTTCTTTGATTTTAATACGATTTCAGTTTGTTGCAGAAATGTATAATTAGTTCATTAAACTGTTAACATGAATGATATAAATATTCATACCGAACAGTTTTATTAAACAAAAGTGAAAAAAAAATTGTAATTTATTTATTTTTTTCAGTTTCACGCTTTTCCCTGCAGGGAGAAGCTAGTGTTAAAATAATACTATGTTCTCCATTTAGCAAGTATTCATTAGGTATAATTTAATAGGATTTTTTATGCTCGTCTATTTTTTTATTACTCATATACACATTTTTACTACAATAAATATTAAAATTAATTTTACTACAATATATAGTAACTAGAAAAGACTCTCCGTTCTCCATTAAAATATTTTTATTTCCAACTTTCCGACGAATTTTTGAGGCATTGCGTGTAAGTTGCGGTGCGATGATTATTATCATATAGAAAATATTTAATACTTTAATATTGTATTTTATTTAATGGATATTTTATGACTTTCGTCACTTGTCTATAATATCTTTGTAGCTAATATCACATTTCCTCGTCGTAAATTATATTTACATTTTACGACATATAGATATTATATAAAAATACTTGGTGGTCTTTTTACTTTTATTTACTGTGTAGCCAGATAACTCTATACTAATATAATAAAGCGGAAGAGTTTGTTTGTTTGTTTAAACGCTAAGATCTCCGGCTCTACTGATCCGATTTACTTTCTTTTTGTTTTGTATAAAAGCTATATTCTTCAGAAGTGCTGTAGGCTATATGACATTACGGTGTAAGTCGTAGTTAGCCTTAAATAACGAAATAATAATGATATCTCATTTACGGCCGCAAGCCTAGGCTGGCTGGAGTCCCGCGAGGGGCGCGCTTGCCCCCGCGCTTTTCATCCTAGCAAGCAGCGACGTAGTGCTTGCACTTTCTCAAAATTATGAAAAATGATTATATGTATAAATTATATAATCAATCTTATGGCAAATGCAGCATAATAAATGACTTAAAGGTAGTATGCAGGCGAAGCCGCGAATGGGCCGCTAGTCGAGAATATAAACAGTAGATTAGACGTGAGTCAGATCTAGCTCGAATGGCGAAATATTTAAATAACTATATGTAAATTCAAAATAACAAAATTTATAGTACTTATAGTAAATTTGTTAATGGGTTGGACAATACGCTATTTTTTAATTTTTTGATACAGCAGATGCGAAAGAACAGTATCGTTTTTTCCGTAACCTATAATAGAGTAGAGTAGGCGTAGGGAACCTGTCAACCTAGAGTTATATTCTGAAAAATTCTGAAGGTATTGCGTGTTGAATAGTGCAATTAAGCCTGCTCCTTGCCTTGTTAACAGAGCTAGAAAATGAACCCACAACCTGTCACGTTTACTAACACGTTTGCCCCTGCGCCACGACATCGTCATTTTAAATATACAGTATTGCCAGTCAGTGGTATTCAAGAAAACGAATCATTTTTATCCTTTGGTCAGGTTAACCAAGCGCGACACTACGCCACGTGTTCAAAATTAGGTCGAAATGTCTTACCACTAGCTTCTGTAGGAGCTAGTGATAACACTCTTCCGCCCAAATAATAAAGCAGCTTCTATAAAACTAAATATTTTTTAATTTGTAATCTTGGATATCAAGCTCGTCAGACATAGGCTACTTATTAGTTTACAAAATTTAAAATATTTTGATATATCTAGCGATTAAAGGATATATAACTTCCGACATTAAGAGATTATAGGTTTTAGATATGAAATACTTACTATTTGTTTTGCTTATTTTTACTGGCACAAAATTTAATATTGAAAGTCAAATATTTGTTTCTGATTGAGGCCAGTCGTGGCGTGGGGCACAAGCTTGTGACTGTGAACCTCCACAGTCCAGATACCTCAACAGTTTAAACATAGGATTTTTTTTATATTTCACGATGTTTATCCATACCTGTATTTCGTGTGACGCAGTTACACAAAGATACCAATAACGTAAACACGTAGTACTACAAAAATACTACCTAAAGGTTAAACAATTTTGAACTTTACTGTCAATGCCTACTATATTATTTATTTTGTTTGAAAAAAACATTTTTTCATTTTTGGAAAAAAAAAAGATGTATTAGGCTTTTATAGAGTAGTTAAAACTGTGGTTTCATTTAAAGTGGTGCTGACACTTCCACCCTGTATATAAAAATATATATTATATTAGTATAATCTGAGCCAGAGCTTAAAAATGTCAATAATTAAAATGTCAATTACTTACTTAACTTACTACTTACGTACTTAATTGGTTAAGAATTCTAAGGGAGTAAAACCTCGAGCGGAACACCTTCTAGTAAATAAACATTGAAAATTTAAAAAAAACACGGAGTGTCTTAACACTAGGTTCCCTCTGCCTACTCCACTGTGTGCGGGATACAGCGTGAAGCTGATTTAAATTATAAATTAATAAATAAAATATAAATAATAATTTATTGTTATTTTATTCCCGTAAACAATAACCATATTATAACATATGTTTATAATACGTAAATCTATTTACGAAGTCTTTATAAATAGATATAATGTATTGTACACACAATATAAATGATAAAGTATTTGGCTTTACATCTTTTGGCTTGTTTACAATTTACATCAAGTACCTTTACTAAATGACTTACAATACTCAGCGAGAACAACGAGGCGTTAAACGCTAGCGTTTGTTATGAAGGTTGGGGAGTGTAGGAGAGCACTGAGAGACATCACGAAGTTCCTAAGGGAATAGGGAAGAAACGGGATTTTACGTTTTGGAGTCTGTGCAAAAGAATCTGCGGACTACAATAAGTTTTTTCTCGCTGTATCCTGCAAACTGTAGCAGGGTAGGCAGGGGGAACTTGGGAACCTAGTGTTAAAATATCCCGTTTCCATTAAGACACTTTCGTTCCCCATTTTCCGCTGAGGAGGCATTGAGTTGATATTATATATTTTCTGCTTACTTATTATAATTTAAGATCGAATCAGACAAAGAACGCACTTTATGCGAAGCATTTACTTTCAATATAAATATGATAATAATAACATACCGAAAACTGTTTTGAATCGCAGTGAAAAAAAAACATATAATATAAACAAAAACAAATAATTAAAAAAAAAAACTAAATACTATAGATAAAATAGAGAAAGAAATACTCAACCTGCGAAGAAAATCCTAAGAGACACATAAATATTAAAACACTAAACGTCATATTAGACGAGTGGTAAACAAATGTACTGAGCTATCACAGCCGGCGACCAGTATGTAGGGTTTACCTCTTTATACATATACATATACATCGGTAACAGAAAATGTGCGTTTCCAATGCTTTAATACGATAAATATTCGTCACACGTCTTTTCTACCATCTAATCAGTTAAGAATTAAGAATTCCATAAGTATATCATTTTGATTTTTTTAAATGATTTTGCCCTTTGTATTGCATATGGCTGACAGGTAGAGAACCTAGAGTTAGAACTCACTCTCTCCGATCTCTATTTTCCGCCCGAACTCAAGACACTGCGTGTTTTATGATCAAACTCTGTGCCGTATTTTTTCTACCAGAGTTGTTCCATTACATAATTAACAATGTACAACTTGGTTATAACTAAAAGATAATTTTATTTATGTGTGCTTAAACATAAATAAAATATCACTTTAGAATATTTATAAGGTTAATTGTTATATCGTATAATATACATATTATTTCTTCTCTTATAGCATAAATGTAAAAATAAGTTGTAAATAAACACAATACGGCAATAGGCTAATTTTCATAATCTACAAGATTTATCTTGAAAAGTTAAAGAGATATTTAAAAAAAACTACACAAATCATGTTCGAAGTAGAAAAATATGTTAAAATAATATAAAACAATGGAAACAGTCGCTGCTATTTACCAGGAAAGTCCCTCATGCAACAGTTTTATTAAAGGAGTGAGCTGATGCTTCAAGTGTATGTTTTACTTATACGTAATTGGTTATTTCTGTCAAATATAAACGAAAATCGTTGGTACTATATAATAAACCGCGGCCTTGAGTTCCGCCACTCAACATGTAATGCCTCATAAATTCGGCGGAAAGTGGGGGACGGAAACGTGCTAAGGAAAAATCTTAACATTAAGCTCTCTGTTATTTTGGTCTCGCGGCAAAAGCGCGGCGTTGAGTTCCGCTACTCACGGTGGTTTCCGGCATTCGGCGAAAAGTGGGGAGCGGAGTGTCTTTACACTAGGCTCCCTCTATCTACCCTGCTACATGCGGGATACAGCGTGAAGCGCTTAACTCTCATATTAGGTTCAGACAATGGAAACGATTATGTATATAGAGCATGTTACAAACTTCAAAAGTATTCTATGCATAATATCATTCTTTTAATCTATCCAACATCTGACTTTATAATACTCGTCATCTAAAAATAATATTGATAAGAAAATTATACATTTTATTATTTCGATCTTATCAAATAATCCTCACTTTTGTTCCTGCATATTTTTTTAATTTATACAAAATATAGAAATGGTGCAGATTTGATTTTACTATCGATAAAATATATGTAAAACTTCCCACAAGACTATATAGGTTTAAATTATGCACAACAAAGTAAATAATTACTATAATTTATATATTTATTCGTATTGTTGTATAAATACGATTACATTTTGCTTATCAAAAAACATAGTGATAAGAAATTGTAAATAATATTCTTAAGTGATGTCTGTAAAATATTGACTATAGCTTTATCTACTACTAGCGGTTCACTTGCGGCTTCGCCCGCTTGCCACCTATAATATTTTTATTATGCTGTATTAACCAACAGTTTGATTATATAATTCATAGATTCAATATTGTTCATGACAACTTGTTTTCATAATTTAGACCAAATTAGATAACAAACAACCAATCTTCTCCAACTAAAACAACAGAAAACAACTGCGCCAAAAAAAACATATTCTCCATTTGTGTCAATGGAAAGAACCGTTTTGTATTTTTTTTGTTTTAATTGTTTCTTAAAATAAATAAATATATTTAATTTATAAATTACAATTTTTATTGTCTTTCTCCAACGTCCAATCATATGAAATTGTCAGTTCCTAAGAAAATGCAGGTACTACATGGCTTAAGAGGATGTCGTCGGCGGCAATGGCGCGCCCCGCGGGACTCGAACCTAGGTGGCTAATCTTGCCGCCGCGTAAACGGAGCGTTGAATTATTTAAATTTTACATTTTCTCCAAAAGTATACATTCAAATTACATGCTATAAAAGACAAAGCTTATATTCATAAAATTTTCTTTGATGATGGAATAATTTCCAATACGCATGTCAAATATAATACGGCGAAATTCCCTTGCAATTTTCAATTATTATTTGGTCACAAAATGCCTTATTGTGACTTACATATAAGAGATGATGATGATGATGAGGCTAGTCGTGGCGCAGCGGCACGAGGTGTGACTGTAAAACCGACTGGTTGTGGGTTCGATCCCCACTCGAGGAGGTGAAATATTTACTTAAATTTATATTTCCATTTTTTCGCTCTGGTGTCGAGGTTAAGCGCGGCGTTGAGTTCTGCCACTCAACACGCAATGCCTCCAGAATTCGGCAGAAAGTGGGGAACGGAGTGTCTTAACACTAGGTTCCCTCTGCCTACCCTGCTGTGTGCGGGATACAGCGTGAAGCTGATTTTTTTTATATAAGAGATGAAAAAGTAGTTATTTTGTAGCATAATTCGAATAGTTAGACTTATGGTATTCCGGACTTTTTTGTAGATATTAAAAAAAATCTGCTTCACTTCATCCCGCACATAGCAAGGTAGGCAGAGAGAACTTAGTGTTAAGACACTCCGTTCTTCACTTACCACCGAGTTCTGGAGGCAATGCGTGTTGAATGGCGGAAATCAACGCCGCGCTTTGCCTCGACACTAGAGCGATGAAATGAAAACACAAATGTAAATAAATATTTCATTTCCTCGAGTGGGGATCGAATCCACAACCAGTCGATTTTACAGTCACACTTTGTGCTATAAAAATGTAGTAGGTACATCATTGTGCTCTACTGTTAATAATTTACGCTATATAAGAATTTTTTTGGTTCTTTTTCACGCATTGGGTTACTATTGTCCTTATTTTTTTCTTATATTAAATATGGCCTATGTTCATTATAGATAATGTAGGATTCAATTGGTAAAATCGGTGCTGTAGTCTCGAAGTCTATTCGATTCAAGCAAACAAACAAACAAAAAATCTAATCATTTCTCTTTATAATATTAGTGTAGATTAACGTATGTTTAACTTTAGTCATGACTTCACGACTAGATTGATACCTAATTCTACAGTTCTTTCAGACAATTCATTTATTTATTTATAGTAAATACCAAATATGAGAAACTCTTGCGAGATTATCTTCTGAGTAATAAAAATATTATCATCGAATTTTATCACTTTTATATGTTTATTAAACATATATTTTTTACTATTTCAAAATATATAAGTAATATAAATATAGTAACAGAACACGAATACGTAAGTTTAAATGTTTTTGTTTGTCTGTTTATAAACGTATATTTTATGAACTCATGGATTGTTTTCAATGAAACATTTTTGGTTTTGTAGCTATTTGTCTAGGCTATATTTGGTTTTGAAGATTAGCATACCTGATGTAGAACTGTGGTGGTCTACCTACACTATAAGGATTAAGGAATAAAAAAAATGAAATTGGTACAATAAGCTGGTATCCACTGTGGCGCAGGGATAAACGCATGTGACAGTAAACGCGAAAGATTATGACTTCGATTCCCACTCGAAGAAATGAGATATTTAATACTTTCATTTCTTCGCTATGGTGTCGAGGCAAAGCGCGACGTTAAGTGCCGCCACTCAGCACGTAATTAATGCCTCCAGAATTCGGCGAAAAGTAGAGTGCGGAGTGTCTTAACACTAGACTCTCTCTGCCTACCCTGCTACAAGCGGAATACAGCGTGAAGCTGAAAAAAAAGCTTGTGACATAATGTATGTAAAAAACAATAATAGTACGGAACATATATTTTTAAATCAAAACAGCTGCTATGGCTGTAGTATGGAGTATTTTTTCCGCCAATTTTTAGAGACATTGCGTGTTGAGTGGCGGAACTCAACGCCGCGCTTGCCCCTCGACACCAGAGCGAAGAAATGAAAATATAAATGTAAAGAAATATTTCATCTCCTCAAGTGGGGATCGAACCTACAACCAGTCGGTTTTACAGTCACACTTTGTGCCGCTGCGCCACGACTGGCCTCAACTTTAATCAACATATTTAGTAATTATACATTATTGTCTATAGCAATTACGTTAACCGTATATTTTGCCTGTGATAGTATATTAGGCTGTTAATAAATATGCATATATTTAAAATAAACAATATTAATAATTATATAAATGAAAACTTCGTTGATAGTAACGTTATATAAAATAAATATTTATATATTTCTTTTTTTTTAAATCAACATCAGACCGTATCTCGCACACAGCAGAATTGGTAGATGAAAACTAGTGTTAAAACACTCCGGTGCCCATTTACGGCCGAATTCTTGAGGCTTTGCATATTGAGTAGCGGAACTCAACACAGCGCTTTGCCTCGACACCAGAGACGGTGCCTCGACACCATCGAACCCACAACCAGACGCGTTTACAGTCACACACTTATGCCCCTGCGCCACGACTGGCTTCAAAGTTTAAATATTTTGATATATTGAAGTATTTGAGTGAATGTAGCGTTTTTCTTTACCTTCTTTTTTCCTACTAATATAAAAAAATTTAAATTTATGAAATGTTAGATGTTTATTCCACTTTCACACAAAAACCATTAAACGGATTTATATAAAATTTACGTAAATATTTTGTACTAGCGACCCACTCGCGGCTTCGCCCGCTTAAACTACTGAATTTTTTTATCTAATATACTGAATTGCGTTACTTAAACAAACGACACAAACAACAGAATACTTAAATGGTAAAAATCATAAACAACGTCATAGGTAGTGTACCTATTATTCTTTTATTTAAAAATATTTAAACGAAAGATTGATGATTGATGATTATTTAAAGAGCTCCAAAATATGTGCAATTGTTTCTAAACCTACTTTACTAAAGAGCTAGCATTGAAGCATTCTCTAGTCCAGCTCCTTTCTTCTGGTGCTGGGGAACGGCATCAAGGCCATCTGGCCGTGGTCTCGAGCGGCAACCATCAATATGGGTGCGCACTTTGGCCCTAGGACTGTGTACCTGCCCTAGACCAGATACAGAGAGAGTTTTTTGGTGG
>JAATLQ010031060.1:0-10172 GCA_013421005.1 Heliconius erato x Heliconius himera | reverse complement strand
AGGGCAAGATACTATCAGCTCATTCTGCAGGAATCCAGGGCAGTACGCGAGGCAATTAAGAAATCGTTGGCGGTAGTTTGATATAATAATTATGTCAACTGACAGACGAATGCCACCTCAGTCTACCCGTGACCACGGACTACTGCAAAGTGTTCGAAACGTCGGGTTTCCAAAAATGTATAAACATACAAAATATACGCGATTAATCCGGTTAAAATAGTTTTATTTAAAATATTTAATATAATTTCTTATAATAATCATATAATTATATCTTGTGTTCATCACTTGATTATATTACTAAGCTAGTAATGATTATTCTTATCATCATCCCGACTCCTTAACCATTAGATATTTTTTAAATATTACAGAAATTTATAGAAGGATAACAATATGCCTATAGAATATCTTGAACTTTTGAAACACTGCCTCACATCTGGATATCTTATGTTCAATCAAGAATTCTATTTACAAATAGATGGTATTGCTAGGATGTGCTTATTTAGAAAACGTATAAAAATTTGAAAGTAGCGGGACTCGAATACGTGAACGTATGACTTAGTGATCAGAGCGCCTGGTCGGTTTTCAGGAGGCACAGGTTCGAGTCCCGCCACTTTCAAATTTTTATACGTTTTCTAAATAAGTATATTTCTTTCCTAAGTGTGGAATAACACTTTAAAAATATTTAAAAATTGCTAGGATGTGTTGGTTTATTTGAGTTATATTGAATGTGCATCTGTTTCTTTTAAGTTCTAAGTACTTGTGAGAGCCGTCGTAATTTTTATATATTAATATCTATTTGAGGCCAGTCGTGGTGCAGGAGAACAAATGCGACAGGTTCTCGGTTCAATTTCTATTCGAGAAAATTAAATATTTAATATTTACATTTCTTTGCTTTGGTTTTGAGGAAAAGCGTGGAGTCGACTTCCTCCACTCAACACGCAATGCCTCCAAAATGAGAAACGGAAATGTTTTAAATGAAAATGAATATCTTAACACTGGGCTAACAGGTTGCCTCTGCCAACCCAGCTATGATACAGGGATACAGAGTAAAAAAATCCCGAGGCACAAAGTGTGTAAACGCGACTTGTTGTTCCATCCCCATTCGGGGAAGTGAAATATTTATATAAATTTATATTTTAATTTCTTCGTTCTGGTGTCTAACCAAAGCACGGCGTTCAGTTCTGCCACACCACCTCCAAAAAACGACAAAAAGTGAGGATCGGAGTTGCAAGACTTAAAATAGAATTTACCTAAAATTTACATAAATGCATAAAAAAAATATATAGCACTTATAATATATGTATAATGTAAAATTTTCAGAAAAGAAATAATATATAATAGCAATAATAAAAAAAACTTTGAAATGCCCATAATGTAAAATTTGTATTTTATAATTACTTAAATATTATACTAGTTTAACAATATCAAAACATTGTCTGCTAAAAATGTTTATGGTGGTACAAATTTATAGATCAACGCCATCTTGAGTCCAATATATAAACTACTTTAAGATGCTTGACATGGCAATTTTTTAGTAGCATGGCGCTATTGCTGTTCAAGAGATGTCTCTTTAAATTTAAAAATTGCTTAAATATATTGATAGTAAGCTATTAAATGTACTAATATTACGTATGGAAGTTAAATTTGGTTCGATCAAAATAGACCTAATAGTATTATTTCCATAAGTATTCTTATTTTAATATTCTATTCTTCATCTGTAATGATATTGCAGTAAAAAATAACATTAAATCATGGTTTTTTATACTACTACTAAGCTTTACATAGCGCTACTAAATATTTGTCATGTGAAACAAATTTAAAGTAGTTTATCTAATAGACACAAGATGGCGTTGACCTATAAATTTGTGCATCATATATTCTTTTAGCCAACTTCAAACTAAGAAAGTTATTATTTTGAAGTACATGTGTGAACTTTGTTGGGGTTGTGTATTATTTGAGTATTCTAATGATGTTTATCTATTAAGGCTTCCCAGCTCAAAAATATATGTCGTCGATTAACAAGAAAGGTGGCATAATTCATAAAACAGATGGGCATTTAAAAGCTTTTTTTTTTTAATATTGCTTTTTGTTTTCACGAAATACAGGTATGGTGAACAACGTGAAATGAAAAAAAACCCTACGTCTAAACTTGATTGAGGAATTTGTTTTGGACCCACTGGAGGAGGTCTGTCCTGGTGCGTGCGAACACGACACAAGCATAGGTCTTGACCCAAATTAACCTACTCCTTATTGCACGGTTTTATTCCTTGTCCTTATGACCTGTATCACAACATTCAGCTATTGCTTTCTTGGACGTCCGTTGAATTTACCTCCAGGGTGAGACATAGCAAGGCACTTCCTCCCGACAAAAAATTTAGGCCGGCGTATAACTTGGGCATACCATCTTCGGCGAGCTCCACAGCTTCTCCACTGCTCCAAATCTACCTCGAATGAATGCGTTGTGTATGTAGTCAGATCGTGTTGCGCCGCACATCCACCTCTACGTGTTCATTTCCGTGAAGGGAAGCTCCTGAGTGTGAGCTGAGCTCGAGTCCGGGTTTCCCGCAAGCCACGTACTCGATCTTAGATACATTTAGTTTAAGGACATCGTTCTCCAGCATTCTCTTCCAGAGGTTCACTGTATATTCCTACGTCAGTTGGTTCTTGTCAATTTGTACTCTGTCTTCAGCATACATCATCAACCATAGAAGCTGATCTTGGATATGAGCCAAGACAGTATCTAGCACTTCACTAACTACTAAATAAGAAGATACTTAGAGCTGAGCACTAGTGAATTCCTACAGTGATAAAAGGAATTGGCCTTGGTACTAGAGCGAAGAAATGAAAATATTAACAAATTAAAATTCATTTCTTCGAGTGGGGATCGAACCCAGAAAGGTCGCGTTACAGTCACACCCTTGTGCCCCTAGGCAACGACGGCCTCAATGTCCATAGCGTGGTATCAACGGTTATGTCTTTGGGGAAAATATTAAAAAAAATCAACAAATACTCCTACACAATAATTGTACCTTATTCATAATACAAATTAGTGTGTAAATATCCTTTTTACTAAAAAATTAAGAAAAATATACCAGGGAAACATTCAATATTAATATTATATAGATGGAGGATTGTTATAAATACACTTTGATATTTTATGAGGCATAATAAGCGACCTTTTCTTGTAAGATATTTTTTTCTGAAAGCATAAGATATATAATAGAAAGGTTGGGTTTTTCAATAATAAATTTAGGTGAATATTTTTGCTTTTCATGCTTTTTTGTAAAACCTACTCACTATTCATTTCTTTACAGCCTATATATATAAAAAACTGTTATACAAGAAAATATGTTACAATGCACAAAATAATCAAAAAAAGTTTCATTTCTTTTATTTTTAGGAACAAAAAGAAAAAGAAAACCTAATAATATAAGTATTATGATAACATAATTGCATAATGCATAATTAGCTACCTTATGTATATACTAAATTGAACGTCAACAATTCTGGTGAAAGCTAATTTCATGTATGGGCCATCTGACTCGACTTCTACTTAATTAGTGCTAAACGCTACGAACAGGAGTAGCCTCATAGGAGTGCCTTATTGTGAAATGTAGTTAGAAATTTTTGTTAGCTTTGTATTACAGGTGTGGCAAAATCATGTGATTCCTATTGGATGTTATTTGTGCTGTAGGTTAGATGAAATGGATTATGCATATCTTGTCATTTAACTACGTTAAACGTAAAATTATTAAGGTAATTTGGTAAAGTTTAGAATTAAATCTATATATATAAAAGGACTTGTACCTGACTGACTGACTGAGGTAAGACGCACGCACAGACGTAACCGCTATCCATAGAAACGTGAAATTTTGACAGATGTTTATTTTCATAATCTGGACATCCACTAAGCAAGGATTTTGAAAAATATTAACCCTGGGATGGGATGGATTTTGAAAAATATTAACCCTGGGACTTTAAGGGATGAAATAGCGGTTGAAAGTTTGTATGGATTTTTTTTAAATCGGCACTGATTTTTATAAAATTTGAAATTTAGACTCTTAAAAACATTTAATTGAACACGTGTTTCATGGTTTTTTTAGAATTCACGCCCTAAAGGTTCAAATAAGTTGTGGAAAGTGAATATGGAAAAGTCTTTAAATCGCCACCGATTTTTATAAAAAATTAAATTCAAACTGTTAAAAATATTTTATTGAACACGTGTTTCGTAGTTTTTTTAGAATTCACTCCTAAGGGTGGAAATAAGCGGGCGAAGCTACGTTTTGTATTTATTCAAAGTAAAGAAAGATAGTTAGTTAGATAGTTATGGATTTGTTGTATATTATTTATGATAATGGGGAAAATCATATCCTCAAAATTATGATAATTTAATGTTATATAATTTATGATTAAATGCATACAATTTTCGTGCAATTATAATTATTATGAGCCCATTATTTGTTGCTTCAATATCAATATTTCAACACAATTACATACATCGAATGATGAACAAGAGCTACGGTTGCGTATAAATTTATTATCTCTATATATAATAAGACAGTAAAAATATTTTGTCTGTACAGTTAGTAATTTTGACTGAAATGAATAGAGGGACATTTAAAAAGAATAATGGAAAGTAAAACGTCTTTTTTTTTAATTTCTTGTCTGTCTGTCTGTCGATATTTATGTCCACATTTTTCTCTGAAAGTACTAGACCGATTTACTTAAAAGTTTCACCAATTGCTTTGTTTTAACTCAACTTAACTACTAAAGTTTGGTTCATTAAAATTGGTTCATTATAAAAAAAGTTATCGTCATTTAAATGAACTCAAGGCATTAGTTTGCCTGCGAATGTTATATAGCAATCGCGCTGATAAGATTCCTGGCTAAAGAATGACATTCGTAACGTCTTGGTTTATGACTGTTGATAAAAATATATATATTTGAAGCACTGTTATACAATATTTTATACAATAAAATAAACAAAATTGAATTGTTAGTGGAGATTACCTTCATAAATCATAACAGTTAAGTTGAAATCGTAATTAATTCAACATAGAGATAAAGAACGATTTGATCTTCAAAGAGATATCAAGCAAATACATAGATTTTGTGGTTCGTTCGTTCGTTCGTTCGTTCGTTCGTTGTTTGAAAAAAATCTATATAAAAATACCTAAAAAAATCCTTTCTACGTGTACTCTGTAATAACTACATATTTACCAATTGTACATTTAGCTAATAATATGTGTAACTAATTTAAAAACTGTGCAGGAGTTAATATGCAAACATTACAGTTATTGTACAAAGAATATTATGAATCCTTACCCAAATCAATAATTTTACATTTAAGGCTGTTTTTGAAGCAGTACATTAAATTATTAAGTAAAATCAGCACATTTAACAGGGCTATAAAAAACATAACATAGGTAAAAAGAACGTAATGTTACAAAAATATATACATATAATAAATAATTACCTTTATGTATATTTTATGAATATCAAATATCAACATTGGTCATATTTTAGTTCGAAACAATTAAAAATTCTTATAGAAGTTACGATAATGTCGTAAAAAAATCATATTAGAATATTACAGATTTAAGTAATAAAAAAAAACATATTAGAAGTTATTAGAGTTGTCAATCAATTCTGCTTATTAAATCAATAATCATGTATTTTAAGCGGGCGAAGCCGTGGGTCGCTAGTTATTTAGTAACAAAATAAAAATTAAGTAATGATTTCCTACAGATTTTTTTACAATCCATACGTTAATATGCTTTTTTAACTGACTTCAAAAAAAGGAGAAGGTTCTTAATACGTCGGAATCTTTTTTTTATGTATGTTTACCGATTGTTCGAAGACGTCTGAATTGATTTGGATAATTCTTTTTTATTAGAAAGAGTATACCTCACAAGTGGTCTCATGGTGACCATGTCAAGATCTGATAATGAGATACTGGAGAAATCGAAGAAACTGTTGAAATTTCATAGGCACAATTAAAATAATTTAGATATTTTTATAATGACTAGTGTGTTCGCTTTCGGAAAGCACAATTTGATGACGTGGAACTGATGATAAAGCCCATAGATCGCCAATATAGTTGTAATGCCTACAAATTGTAACTGATGTCCCAAACACCTTTAAAAATATTATTTAATAAATAATGGTTTGGCCGTGATATGTCTTGTGGTTAGAACCGTTTATAGTTGTGATCATGAATAACCCAAAATCTTTTAGAGATTCAGAAATTCAGTACTAGGAACTTTATATTATGTCATCAGAAGGTATCGCTCTAAAGTCTTAAGTAGCAAAAAACGTGTATTTCGACACTATAAAAGGAATAAAAAATAATAGGATACTTCTAGTTAACCTAGAATTATTAAATTAGGTATCTAGCATCTATACTACCTATATTAGGGTAAAATCTGAAAACTATACATTTGTGATTTTAAAACATAATAATTAAAAATTTGGTAAAAAAATTGGTATTAAAGCGCTAGTTCAAGTGGGGTATCAAATGAAAGGGGCTAAGCGAAGCCTTTCAATTTCAGAAAAAGCTCAAGACCTCAATTTTTTTAGGGAACCTCAGTAGGTGGTTAAAAATTGTAATTTTTATTCAAATAAAATCAAGATCAGTAGAAATCTTTGCTTTTACCATATAAAACACAATGGTACCTGTATAATACGAGATATTGCCTTTCATATTCATGAAATAATAACCTTGCCGTAGTGATATACATTTATATTATAAAATGATATACATTTAAATTATTTTAATTGTTATAAAAGATAACAATGGTCATACAACTACTTTAATACGCATGTACTTAAAGAAAACACACAATCCTCGGGCAATATGCGTGAAACATGGCGCATTGTAGTCTTCCCTCTTTGTGTAAGAGACCGGCGCCAATTAAGTACGAGATCACGTGGAATCTTCTTCAAGCAATATAATAGTTTTGCTTGTTTAATAATTCAAATCGTGCAGGCAAAATATTTTATATTTTATGAGTTCATTTCCTGGAAGCTGTACTCTTTTAATAATTTTAATGATCTTATCTATAATTCTATACTAATATTATAAAGAGAAAAGATTTGTATTTTTATATGTATGTTTGTATTGTTTTCACACAAAAAAGAACAACATAGACTATATTACGTTTTCAAAAAAAATAGGGATCTCTAATAAAAACGCAATAATGTAACCCAAGGCGTGAAGAAATTGATTGGGGTGGTGCATCGATATCACTAAAATTATAAAGACAACCGATTACATTTTTTTTTTAAATTTGAATTGAACAGACCCCGAAACTACGGGACCGATTTGGAAAAATCTTTTATAATTAGACGATTAACGTGTAAAAAATACCAAAAAAAACCTTATATCGCGTACGCTGTGGAAATTATTGACAATAGAGCAAAGTGATGTACTACAATTTTATAGAATACATCAATATCTACAAAAAAATTTACGATACCATGTGTAACTGTTAGAGTTATGCCACAATAACTCATTTTCGAAGGATAATGTGCAAACTAGAACAGAGCCGCCACCGTAGTACACAGGGACACCTAAAAAATATATGTATTATTGTGAAAGGATAAAAAGAGTGTGTAATTCCTCTATAGAAATACTGTTTTATATTCCGTCATAATACAGCTTAAAATTTTGCATACAAAGGTATCCTGTAATATAGCTATTTTTTTTTAATTATGATTACCAGTACATTATCGATACTGATGTGGTATCTATATATTTATATATATTTAATATTTTTTCGCCCTTTAGTGTTTTCAGGTTAAAACCTAGATATTTTTTTATTTAAGGAAATATTTTATTAACTATAAAAATATTGGTAGTTTGTATAATTCTAATAGAATTAAACAACTTTCTAGAATGTTCTTTCCTTGCATGCGTTGTAATAACTATTCGGAGCTATTAAACAAAAAAATACATTCTCATTTATATAAAAATATTATAATATAATATATAAGATATTAATATTTTAATTTTAATTTTTATCTTAAAATAAATAAATGTATTTTGATCCAATTTATTTTCTTAAAAAATTACGAGTGCCCAAAAAAGCTATCATTTCTCTATGAGGATATAAATAAATAGTTATAAAGGTCAGTTATTTAATCATTACACCATTCATATATACTGACGAATGTTACAATAAAGAGTAAATAAAAACAATTAAACCGCATCGCGCTCGCGTCTTCGCTTTTTAAATCGGTTAAGTCGTTTCTGAGATAAGCGCCGACAAACAGAAAAACCAACAAACACACAAAATTTTCACTTTAGAAATCTTAAGTGCGCTGCAAGCATACATTATTTATAAAAAGAGGAACATAATTCCCTGTACTTAAACAAACAAATAATTCACAAATTTTCCAAGTCGCGAGCTGGTCGCTAGTAAAATATAAAAACGTAATGAATGTTAAGGAATAAAAGAAGTATAAAGATTTTATTTAAAGGTTATAATTTATTTGGAAGGTCCAAAAACCTGATGTGAAACTCTGTCAGCCCGTTTAAGTAATAATAGAAATTACTATAGCGAATTGTAAAAGCTAGTCAACATGATGAACATTTTCTGTCGAATAATAAAAAGATACTCCGTTTTCCCAATAAAGATTTACTGTCATATCCAGTTTGTTATATTGTAACTGTAACATGTAAACTGCACTAAACCTATAAACTAATAAATACAATTAAGACATTTTTTATGTTTTTAATTTTTGAATGTTAAAGCAATCGTTGTTGCACTTTAATCCTGTGTGAACTCACAAATATTGAAAATCCAAGTATAAAATCTCAGCATATTCTAATTCTAATTCTAATCTATATATATAAAAGGGCTTGTGCTGACTGACTGAGGTAAGACGCACGCAGAGCCGTAACCGCTGATGATAGAAACGTGAAATTTGGGCAGATGTTTATTTTCATATTCTGGACATCCACTAAGAAGGGAATTTAAAAAATTTTAACCCTAAAGGGATGAAATAGGGGTTGAAAGTTTGTATGAAAAAAAAATTTTATCTGTACCGATTTTTATAACATTTGAAATTCAGACTCTTAAAAATATTTCATTGAACACGTGTTTCATGGTTTTTAAGAATTCACCCCCTAAGGGTTCAAATAAGGGGTTGAAAGTTTATATGGAAAATTTTTAAATTGCCACCGATTTTTATAAAAAAATTAAATTCAGACTGTTAAAAACATTTCATTGAACACGTGTTTCACGGTTTTTTAGAATTCTTCCTCTAAGGGTTCAAATAAGGGGTTAAAAGCTTATACGGAAAAATCTTTAAATCACCACCGATTTTTATAAAAATTTAAATTCATACTGTTAAAAATATTTTATTGAACACGTGTTTCTTGGTTTTTTTAGAAGTCACCCCTAGGGGTGCAAATACGCGGGCAAAGCTGCGCGTGCCCACTAGTCTAGTATATCCAAATTTCTCTTTGAACCTATCAAAAGTTCTTCTCAGTGATAAATTCTAGATTTATAAAAAAATATATATATTCCTTAACAAAATATATTTTAAATCATTTTCCAAGATTTTAGTAACGTATAATATATCGAAGTTTTATTATATATCTTTTATTTATCTCAAGTTTTGTCGAAATAGTAAGTAAAAAACCGGACAAGCGCGAGTCGGGCTCGCCCACCGAGGGTTCCGTAAGAAATTGGAGGTCTTGAGCTTTTTCTGAAATTCAGGCTTAGCTAAGGCAGAGCCCTTTCATCTAAAACCTTGAACTAGCAGCTTTAATACCAAATTTATCCCCCCTTTTAAGGCTATTATTTTTTAGGATTAACCAGAAATGTATAGTTTTCAAATTTTTTCCTAAGCTACTACTGCCTTTTTTTTTTTTTTATGGAAAAGGACAAGGCAAACGGGCGTTCGGGTCACCTGATGGTAAGTGATTACCGCCGCCCACGGCCCCGTGCAACACCAGAGGAGCTACAGGTGCGTTGCCGGCCTTTAAGGTGGAGATAGACGCGCTTTTTGAAGGTACCCATTGTAACTGACATCCCACCCTACACTCAATAAAATATTTAAATAATAATTTGAATATTTTAGTATGGCTCGTGATACGTCTAATATAGTTAGAACTCTTTCGTAGTGATCGTAAGTAATCCGAGATCTTTTAGAGATTCAGAGGT
>JAATLQ010031059.1:0-10171 GCA_013421005.1 Heliconius erato x Heliconius himera | reverse complement strand
GTAGGTAGTCTGTTGTTTATAATTTCTTTCGTTTAAGTTTTCTGTTGTTTGTGTCATTTGTTCAAGTGTGTGTTTTTTTAAACAATTGGAACATCCTTATTGGAGCTACGAAAATGTGGGTTGCATTAAGGTTTCAATAATTTTCACATTAGTAATCTTAAGTGCTTTGCAAACATAGGTACATTATATGAATAATTCAGTAGTTAAAGCGGGCGAAGCCGCGAGCGGGTCGCTAGTTATAATATATAAGGTGTATTTTTTATGTTTAATTATTTGACTAAATGATTTAATGATTTTTTACATACTTGTACTATGCTCTTACCAGCTAGTTGTCACTCATCCACTTCCACTGGTTGGCTGGAAGAGATCTCTAATAGAAATAAGTCCACCTTTGTGAACTAAATGTTTTATTGTTATTTTCTTATGTATATTTTAGTACAATAAAAAATATTATACATAACTTTAGTTCAATCTTTCACTACCCATCCATACACATAAATCAGTTCCAACACCAACTTATATTAACCTGTTTACAATCAATTAATTTTTAACATGAAACCCGACGACATTTAACCATTAAGCCTAAATAACATGCGTTAATAGCGCGTTAACTAATCGTTCACCATAACCTCAGTTCCCGTCATTGTTCTCGCCACGCATTACTTCGATCTAAATTGTTAACCTTACCGAAAGTAAGAACACGATGTTTGTATGTCACTGTTTCCATTATACTACGTTGTTATGGCAAGGTGTTTTGAAAAAGGGGTGAATTTAGTATTGTTTTTAGGGTTCCGTATTTTAAAAGGTAAAAGCGGAACCCTTATAGGATCACTTTGTTGTCCGTGTTTCAAGACTATTTATTTCGAGATTCCGTGGAGGTGTCGAGCTGAAATTGATATCAAGTATGCAGGTCTACGTTCCCTTGGAGCACTAAAAAAAATAAAGCTTCTATATCAATGCAATCAGCAACCATGAGCCTTTATGCATAATTTTTGTTGCATTTCGTATGAAATTCACCGCACAATCAAAATTATCACTTCCGTGGACCTACCGTCATATAATTCGGACACCATTTATAGCAAAATATTTATTAAAAGAAAATAAAACTAATGTACAAAAAGTATGTCTTATGAGCTTCATAGCCAAGTAGCCATCTCTCCCAGACAACCTTTAGGGCGCAAAAAAAACTGTCATAATTTTAAGTAATTACAATAATAACTGTAACAATACAAATAAAGAAAAAGTTCTAGATCTACAAAATGTATAGATATTTCATAGAACAAAATCATAACAAACTTATAAATGTAGTTAATTTCATACTACAATTCTGAAATTGACCCGGAAGCCTCGATAGACAAGTGTCACTCGTACTTTACTGTTTGTTTTTAAATATTTCAAATAAAAATCAAATCAGCTTCACGCTGTATCCCGCACACAGCAGGGTAGACTGAGGGAACATAGTGTTAAGACACTCGGTTCCCCACCTTCTGCCGAATTCTGGAGTAATTGCATGTTGAGTAGCAGAACTCAACGCCGCGCTTTGCCTCGAAACCAGAGCGAAGAAAGGGAAATATAAATTTAATTAGTTAAATTCACCTCCTCAGATATTTCATCTCCTCGAGTGGGGATCGAACTCACAACCAGTCGGTTTTACAGTCACACTTTGTGCCGCTGCGCCACGACTGGCCACGATTTTATAAATATTTGTTAAACAATTAATGTGTTTTTAACAATCCGAACTTAAAATAAAACGTGTACCTACAAATCCGCCTGCAATTCCCTTATATGCGTTTTCAATATCAACTCTTCCTGCATCAGGGCATGCGTTGTAAAGTAATCATTAATTTTAACGCTCACCTATTACAATACATAATTCACAAATTGAAATAAACACGCCAACATAATGAGTTAGCAATATATGAGGAAAATGTAGCAGATATTCAGTGAAGCTCAGCGCTGTATAAGTTTTAAAATTATAAGCGTATAATAATATATTAATCATTTATATTTCTCTATCTTATCTCCTATAAAAGTACTAGTTTCAAGCCGGTAGTTCTGTAGATTAGCGCGTTCAACCAGACGAACTCCTTATTTTTACAATAATAATATACAAACCCCTCACTTTTACCCATTTTTTTAATATTTAATCAAATTTGGACCACCTTTTTGTCTATGTAGTATATTATTTACAATATTAGTTGTCAGTTAAGCAGATGATCGTCGATACAGCGTACCAACAACGTAAGTGGAAACCTCCTAAGAGTCGAGTCGAGACTCTCTAAAATTTATAAAAATAAATAAATAAATAAACTTCATGCTGTATCCCGCACACAACAGGGAAGGCAGAGGGAACCTAGTGTTAAGATATTTCATTCCCCACTTTCCGCTGACATCTGCAGGCATTGCAGTTGAGTAGCGGAACTCAACGGCGTGCTTTGCCCCGACACCAGAGCGAAGAAATAGATATATAAATTTAAATAAATATTTCGTCTCCTCTTTCATCTGGGGTTCGAACCCACAACCAGTCGATTTTATAGTCACACTTTGTGCCCCTGCGCCACGACTGGCCTCAAAATTTATTCAAAGTAAAAAGTGCAAGTAAATACACTATCAACAATGGAGACATTGATCTACATCCGCGGTCACTATCTGCAGCGTGAGATCAAACGGCGAGATATTTACCTTGAAAATGTAATACAGAATGTGGTGGACACACTGTCGGTACCGGTTATTATCAAAGTGAGTTTAGATCGGCTACCCGCGATCTATTCGGCTAATTGCTCTTAAATTGATTAAAATTTTGTGTTGGTAAAAGAAATGATATATTGGAAAAAGGGTAGTGGTATCACAGAATGTAATTTTTTGACTTATATTTTACACTTGTTGATGTTGGTGATAGCTATGCCTTGTCTAAGAAAAAATACTATAAATATAGTATAAATATGTCTTATAGTATAAATATGTCTTTTGAAAAAAATGCAAATGACCTTTTAATTTCGTTCTCAATTTTTCTTCATTAAACAGACATTGCAAACTTCTTTGTGCAGCAGAAAATGTTATTATTTTTGCTCGTTCTTAAGGAGCATAATCTACCATAAAATAAGTATATATTTATAAATAATAATTCATCCCCCCGAGTGGGAATCGAATCCACAACCATCGCGTTTACAGTGCCCCTGCGTCATTTATTGATTGATTTGTATAATAATAATTATTTTTTATCTACATCTTTCATACCGAAATAAGTACTGTATCTACAATCTACGTGCGCCCAATGTAATATTTGCAAATAAGCGTTTAACATTTCACAATGTCTTATATTTTTGCGTAACAAACAACCAACAAAGAATAATGAAACATGGAATAATCGATCAATTTTAATATGATTCTAAAAATAATCAATTATTAGATACATAACATACGTGTGGCAACACTATTATTTATTATTTATATCCTTGTAATGTTAATGTGCGTAGGTTCTTTATAATACCCAGGCGGAATAACAATTGAAACAAATTGTTTTGTACTTCGAAATTAAGTGACCTTCGCTCACATGGTTTTCTATCTATAAAGCACCCAAATCACTTCGTAGGTTATCTGTTACACTCATACAGATACATTAACTAAGATTTGTTCGATACTTATATTTTTATACATATATATATATTTTTTAACATATAAAAGAAGTTTGTATATTGAATCCGGATTGATTTAATTGTTTTGTAAATATTACTAGTAGCAGTTTGTAAACGCGATTAAACAATTTAATATTGACATAGTATTTTAATATTTTTTTTAAGTAATTTTTAAGTCAGCTTCATGCTGTATCCTGCACACAGCAGGATAGACAGAGGAAACTTGGTGTTAAGATACTCAGTTGAATATTGTAAAAATAAACACAAAACGAACGACGACTTGGTATGCGGGAAAAAGCCTAAACAGCATAAACACTGATTGATTAGTGACTTAATTGAACGAATACTATGTATGGTTTCCGTTATATTTTCTTATGAAATATTTACCTATTCGGAGGCCAGTCGTGGCGCAGGGGAACAAAGTGTGACTGTAAATTCGACTGGTTGTGAGTTCGATCCACACTCGAGGAAATGAAATATTTACTTACATTTAAATTTTCATTTTTTCGCTCTGGTATCAAGACAAATCGCGGCGTTGTGTTGCGTCACTTAACACGCAATGCCTCCAGAACTTGGCGGTTAGTGGGGAACGTGTCTTAACACTAAGTTCCCTCTTGCTACCCAACTGAGTGCAGGATACAACGTAAAGCTAAAAAAAATACCTATTCATCTACAGAATAAAATCTACAAGAAAACAATTGGAAAAAACAATACGTTAACTAAAAAACCACGAAAGGTCCGGCATGTATTGTTACTAAATCATACTACTTAAATTCATTTTACTTCCTGAATAATTAATAATCTTGGTTTACCCGCCCATAAAGATCCGTAAAATACCTACGTACATATATGTATGTTTGTATATCAATCGATAAAAACCCCTACAATGTTTACGTCGACATTTTTTTTTATTTCCAATCAATTTTTAATCAATGTTGCCATTTCAAAATTACGTATGTCTGATAATTTCTGAAATACTACTTTAAACTAACGTTCATATAATTTATTCTATTTTTAAAGAATAGAAATTATAAATATTTTATTCTATAAATAATTATTTATACAATAAATGAGAGAAAGAAATCTTGTGCATCCGATGTATAAAAATATTTTATTTTTATACGTCGGATGAACAGGATTTCTTTCAATTTTATTAGACTTTTTTTACTTCCTATATACACTCAAATTGAATCATAATTTACAATTTTTTTTTTACAACCGTAGCAACAATTTCACAAAAGAAAGAAAACGTCATCTTAAAGAACTTTTATTTGCAAGACAGCCTTTCTGACCTAATTAAATTTACCTTTCGATTAACCTTTCTAAATCGAACCTACAACATCTTTTGGAAATCCATATGTAATTAAATATAATTATTATTTAAAAATATACCTGTATTGACATTTCATATAACTACTACATACTTAAGTAAATTAAAAATCGATTTAATTTGCGTCCTGGTGAAAGGTCTGAAAAGTTATATAATAATCAAAAACTTGAAGGTCTCATATCCATTTTACAACATTCATTCAATGTCAAAATATATTCTAAAATGACCCTATAGTGGCGTAATGGGGTTAATGATGGTCTAACCTTATGTAATATTTACCTGTATAACTGATACCAATCTGATCTTTAAGTTTAAGAGAAAGCGGCCTTGAGGTTCCGCCACAAAATATGTTATAGCAATATACCTCAAGGGCGCCTTATTATCATTATATATATAGCTAAAAAGGCAGAATATGAATAATTGTATGAATTTGCACTAATTTATTTTTAAGTATTCTGTAAAGACAGATATTAAACACAATTTTTATATATATATATTTTTAAATATAACATTAAAAAAACATATTTTATCTCAAATACATTTTTTATGCCTATAAAAATATCATTTACTTATTTTTTATGGTAGCTTGATATAGCCTAATATGTAGTGTTTTTATAGATTTATCAATTTAAGAAAATTAAATTATCTTATTTAGTTATCTACATGATTCATTTTATATATTAAGCAAGAATTATATATGTAATGCAAATGACCGGTCATAAGATTAAAATTTAAACTAATTTCAAGGAAATATTGTTCTTAAAATAAACCTGGTATCGTGTGAAAATACTAAATATGTACTATTTTTTTTTTACTCAAGATAAATTATCTACTTTCGTTTTGTATTGATTTTATCTTTGCTATATGAATAGCAATAGACGAAATTAATTTAGTCTTACTATCTGAACTAGTAAGAAAATAACAATTTGCAACTAACTGAATAATAAATATAAAGAATACTAATAAAGTTTAATGAGGCTGAGGCCATGAACTGAGGCCAGTCGTGGCGCAGCGGCACGAGGTGTGACTTCTGTGTGGGTTCGATCCCCACTCGAGGAGATGAAATATTTACTTAAATTTATATTTCCATTTCTTCGCTTTGGTGTCGAGGCTAAGCGCGGCGTCGAGTTCTGCCACTCAACACGCAATGCCTGTAGAATTCGGCAGAAAGTGGGGAACGGAGTCTCTTAACACTAGGTTCCCTCTGCCTACCCTGCTGTGTGCGGGATACAGCGTGAAGCTGATTTATTTATGTATTTTATTTTAATAAAGTTTAATATACTTTGCATTACTTTATTGAATATTATATTGAATAAAATATTATACCAAATAATCGTTGACGTTTGCCTGTAGTATATTAAGAATTAAAATATTAAAATATTTGATTTTGAGGACAGTCATGATACATAGGCACATGCTTGCGACTGTAAATTAGGGGGAACGGCTCTGGTAACGAGGCGTTGAGTTCCACCACTCAACGCGCAGTGCCTCTAGAAAGTGGATTCAACGGAAGAGACTTAATACTAGGTTCCCAGGTTCCTCTATTTGCGGGGTACACCTTAAAACTAAAAAAAGATTTTAAAAAATAGTTTAACAATGTTAATACAGAAACTACTTTCATTTTAATTATATCAATAAAATCTTATTAACAGGTTTATTGAAACTTATTTTTGATTTTTTTCTTTTTATAGCAGTTATGTTATTTTTGGAACGGTCAACTGTTATATAATAACTGTTGATGGTTACTTTGATAATATAATTATGTAGATTATATCGTAATTATTTCTTTTATCTTCAGATTGTTATGCAAAATGAATTCTCTTTTTATTCGATATTATTTAACTCTTTACTAATGTAAAACTTCACGCTGTATTCCGCAGCAGGGTGGGCAACGGGAAGAAGACCTAGTGTTGAGACACTCCGTTCCCCACTTTCTGCCGAATTCAAAAAAAAAGAAACAAAAAAGAGTAAAAATAAAAAAAATAAAAAAGAGAAAAATAAGACAAAAAATAGAAAAAAAAGAGTTTTTTAACTTCACACTGTATCCCGTATGTAATAGGCAAAAGGAGCCTAGTACATAGAAAACGGGGCTCTGATTCAACACTCCGCTCCCTACTTTCTAACGGAGACATTGCATTTCGAGTGGCGGAAGTCAACCCCGCGTTTTACCTCAATGCTAGAACGAAGAAAAGAAAATATTTCATTTCCTCGAGTGGCAATCGACTCCACAACCGTCGCCTTTACAGTCACACGCTTGTAGGCACTGTGCTTAAAGAGTGTTCAAGAGTAAGAATATGATACAGAATACCAGTATAAATGTTTTGAACAAAGGTATTTCATATAATGTTATTTAATATAAAAAAAATAAAAGTAAAAATATCATTACAAAATGATGTAATATTCTTTATCGCAAGTTCAACTCAGTTACGTAAATATTTTTAAGCTAAATGCTTTACATATATTTTACTCCTTCTTTCAAGTATGTAATTAAATATGTAATATTTTTTAGGCTACACGCTGTATCTCGCAAACAGCAAGATAAGCAGACCGAACCTAGTGTTAAGACACTCTGTTTTCTATTTTCCGCTGAATTCTCGAGGCATTACGTGTTGAGTGGCGGAACTCAACGCCGTGGTTTGCCTCGACCCCACAGCGAAGAAATGAAATATATTTCATTTTTTCGAATGGAAATCGAACCAGTGCTTACAGTCTCACTTTGGGCCCCAAACTGCCTCAAAAATGAATTTATATTCATTAATAAATATAATAAATTAATTTATAACAAAAAAACCGACTTTATACAATACAATAAAAAGGAAAAATAAATTTACTTTACATAAAATAAAATGTACTTTGATTTTGTTAAGCAATGTAAACTAAATGTTTTTCACTTTTTAGTGGATTGTTTGAAGTCAGTTTTTCTTTTTTGTTAAAAATAATTTATTAATATCAAAAATAAAAACATACAATAAAAACTAG
The DNA here is from genome assembly GCA_013421005.1 of Heliconius erato x Heliconius himera. Classification (NCBI taxonomy): domain Eukaryota; kingdom Metazoa; phylum Arthropoda; class Insecta; order Lepidoptera; family Nymphalidae; genus Heliconius; species Heliconius erato x Heliconius himera. Next base: position 2,227 of record JAATLQ010031059.1, on the reverse strand, counting down.
TTTAATTTTCTATTTTTACTGGATCCCATAATCAGAACCTAACCGAAGTTTCACCAAACGATCCTCGAAGTGTATCCTTAAAGAATCATCGGAATCAGTTGGCGTGATATTGAGTTATTGATCCATTTGTCGCACACATACATACCTATTGCAAATTTGAGACTTATGTGATTTTCTGTCTTGTCTCCACTCTCCGCCCATATTCCAGACATTGCATGTCGAATAGTGAAATTCAAAGCTGACAACTTTATACAAATGAAAATAATTAATTAATCTAAGTGAGCATCGAACCCTGTCCCATTGCGCCACAAAGGCTACAGCAAAATGATAAACATTAAAGATAAACATTTAAGATCTCAAATTCGATGACGAAAGCGTTAGCTATTAAAATGAAAGTACATATCGTGTGAGTTAAAACTTATGCGTGACATATTGATCATTTTATGAGATAAGGTCCATCATTCATTGGAAATCGATATATTTATATAATTGACTACCTTTCTCTTACATATGCACATATAAATAAACAAGATAGAAAGGATCCTTAAATCTACAATAATAGTTCTGTATGGTCATTAGGGGTAGGTTAGCGCAGTGACACACTGTCTGTTCTATCTGAACACATGATCTCAAGATCGACACAGTGTAACTGATATCCCAAACACCTTTGAAAATATTATTTAATTAATAATGCCTTGGCTCGTGATGTGTCTAGTGGTTAGAATCGTTTATAGTTATGATCGTGGAGAACCCAAAATCTTTTAGAGATTCAGAGGTAACAGTGTTAAGAATTTTATTTATACCATTAGAAGGTATCGCTTTAATAAAATATTTGCCATCAGAAGTTTATTCAAATATGTAACTGAAACTCGACAATATAACATTGTCATAACTCAAAGCTCTTCCGAGGAAAAGCCAAGAGAGCGTCCTATCTTTCTCTCCACTATAACTGCGAGCTGGTTATAATAAAAGGAAGAAAGAGTACGGGCCCCGCCCCACCCCTATACCGTGAATTCCTACCAGACTGCGGCTGCAACAGTCTTATTGAACTCTCCGGGACGTTTGTGTGTGATCAGTCTGAAGGTACTTGTTACGCTTGTTTATATTAAGATTATATTAGAATGGTGATTCGTGATGTTGATTGATTTGTGAGATAAGTCGTTGGAACGAACGCACTACCACAAGGTGGCCGATATATTAAATAAACGCACGGCACACACCCCACAGTTGTGTCTCGAACCGTAGGCGGACACTACTACATACACCAGAGTTCCAGGACATAAAATAGCACCACACACCCGTATGAGACGGGCGGACACTACTACATACACCGGAGCTGGGACATAAAATAGCATCACACACCTACTAATCATAAACCAAGTCGTAGAAGTGGTATATAATATGTCAACGACTAACGCCATACAAGCATAGCTTACGTACCGCGAGCGTACTGCGAGACGGCATCAGCCACGACATACTTAGTTGATGTCGCTATAACAGTTCGCATAAGCCCATCACGTCAGCCAACAGTTCGCGACGTCAAGCAACATTTAATATTATAATGATGGTCAAAGATCACTTTGAATCACAATATGTGTCGCTCAATAAGAAATTCGATCCTAAAAGATCGTGCCCTCATAGGCGAATCGAATTATCATATTATGTTTGTGATATATTTGGTACGAGTCTTTATGTGCATCATATTTATTAGTACCGTAGTACTTAAGAGTTCGACTCGACCGCTGCCTTCCAAGCATCACCACCACCTATATAGACGGAACGACGGTTGCGACACTCGGGACGACAATACACGAACTCATCTCGATTAATATGGTATTAAAAATATATAGTTTGTATTAATCATAATGAACTATGTTATTTATGTATTGCCATGCATATTTTATTTATTTATTTATTTTTAACTTATACTCAAGGTACATACTGTTACAACAGTGAGAGTAGGGTGTTCGTTTCGTCAATTGAAAGGAACTGTTAAACAGCACGACCAAGACCATATGGAATATTTCTATCTATTATCATATACTTATTTTAGTACATTAAAAGAGTATGTTATTATCAATTTAATTATACATAATAGTATTGGCACTAATTGGCAAATTGAGTAGATTCATTAACTTTATATATTTTATAAGTTTAACATATAAGAAGTACTGTTAAAAATCACTAGCAACACTGTATAGAATTATTCAATTTCCTTTTGCGTAAC
>JAATLQ010031058.1:0-10169 GCA_013421005.1 Heliconius erato x Heliconius himera | reverse complement strand
AAATCGTTGGCGGTAGTTTGATATAATAATTATGTCAACTGACAGACGAATGCCACCTCAGTCTACCCGTGACCACGGACTACTGCAAAGTGTTCGAAACGTCGGGTTTCCAAAAATGTATAAAAGTACCAAATATACGCGATTAATCCGGTTAAAATAGTTTCATTTATATAATTACGTCAATTTTAGCGTACAACAGTTTATAAGAGTTTGATTTGACAAGAACCCGCAAAAAACTTAACAGTTGCCTTTCCAACACTCTTTTGAACTACTTATAGAACATTTTGTACTCATATAAATTAAATTACAGACAAAAATTACAATGCCTATGGGGTACCATATATTTTACTTTAGTGTCTCTATTCAGCCCCTTAAAATTTAGTAAAAAAAAAAACAGCTTCACGCTGTATCTCGCACACTGCAGGGTTCACAGAGGAAACGTAGTATTAAGACACTCCGTTCCCCACTTTCTGCCGAATTCTGGAGGTATTGCGTGTTAAAACTTAGTAGAAGCATATATTTAATGGAACAGTGAAAGGAAGGTCGTTTCAAAAATCTCTTACATATACAGTACAAGCCCTCAGTCTAAGCGCTCGAGAGATGGAGAAAAACTAGAATACTATGCGTTACGATCTCGACATAACTCTCGTTTCTCGCCAAGTCGTCATTATTTTGAAGCACGCACATTGGAGATCTTTTTATATGTGTTTCCGGTTTTACTCCTTTGCCGGTTTTCAATTGTGAAATAGCTTTATGGGAGCTAATATTTGTATATATAGAGTCGATTCTAAAATAAATAGTTATATTGATTAATTATGGAATATAAAATGTGTGAGTTTTAATAATTATCAAGTTAGTTATCAATTTAAACTATATCAATATTAGGATGATTCAAACAAAAAAAATACTTGGAGGCATAGCGTATTAAGTGGCGGAACTAAACCGCGTTTTGCCTTGACCCCAGAGCGAAGAAATGAATCAAATAAAATCAATCAAGAGGTGATGAGATGAGTCTTAACACTAAGTTGTTAAGACACTCCATTCCCCGTTTTCCATTGAATTCTGGAGGCATTGCGTGTTGAGTGGCGAAACTCAACGCCGCACTTACCCTCGACAGCAGAGTGAAGAAATGAAAATACAAATTTAAATAAATATTTCATTTCCTTGAACGTGGAACAAACCTGCAACCAGTCGAATTTACAGTCAGTCTTGTGCCCCTGCGCTACAACTGGCCTCAATATTTGCACTACTTATCAGTCTAACAAAGCCTAAAAAAGTTACTCCAACACTATCTATTAACTTAAACTGGAAATTTCTTTTGAACAAGTACTTCATGTAAATGAAAGTAAGTAGGTTAATAATTTAGCTAATTCAATCTCAAGTACGACAAGATGCAGATGAATGGGATCAGTTATGAAAGTTTAAATTAAAATGCGGCTGTAATTGAAACCATTTTTGTTGAACGGTCCCACAGTTCTTATGTGGCCTAGTTACTCCATGGTGCTACAGTGACTTAAATATCTTTAATTTTAAACATCAAAAGTAATAATTATTACTACTACGCTACTTTGTTTATATGATAAGTTTAGAGTTTTATATCGAATTTAGGGCTGACGTCTTCTGTAAGATGGATGGTTAATTAATTTTTGCTTACTTTTACTAGAAAATATTAGTTGGTGTTATGAATGTGTTGCCTTTTCAATTTGGTAAATAATATTAGCTACTTGAAATATACTTGAAGGGTTTGTAAGCATTAGTCACTGTTTTAAGTATTATTGTAGACATTTTTGCCATTGAAATGAGTTTGTAAACTTTTTACACATTACCAATCAAAACCTTTAAAAGTATAAGAAAAATTCAAACTTCTTTTAGGTTTATATTTACACCAATTGCTACATTCCATGCATACTTCTTTAGCATCATGCACAGTTATCAACTTCTTAAAAAATGCTCGCTGGAGGGAATTATGCTATTTACATCAATGTTTTTAATTTTATTGACATTGTAAGTATATGTTTAAATAATAGTTAGCTAAGATCACCCCCACATCTTACCATTGGCTTTTAAAAGTATAGTGAAAAAGATTTTAGTAGAAGTATACTATACTCCTCCTGTCAGTCCATGGATTCATAGTGCAGGTCACAGGCTCATCACATTACGTGAGGAGCTTAGACCATTTCCACTTCCATTTAAGTGTGTGGTAAATTAAATATAATGTTATACTATATATGACACAAAGTAATATATTCGGTGCTTAAGAATGACATCATACATTTTTTTTAATGTTTTTAAACTAATTAGCTTTCATATTTATGGTTTTAAATTTTTTTTTTAAAGTTAATTATAACTTAAGATATTCATTTATATGATATGTGCACATCATATTATTATTGTACACATTACTTAACATTTTTTTTTAAAATACTTATATAAGTATGGGTAAATACTTAATAACATGTATATTTAATAAGTCAAAAATATTTTTTATAAAATAACATGAATTATATTAATGATCTATTACAGTAAAATAAATATTTCTTTTATTGTTTTTTTTACAGTATCTCTTAATAATAATGATTTATCACGTGAGAAATCAAACTTTGTTGTTAAGAAAACTGTCTATTACAAAATATATGAAAGATGAAAGAAGATAACTCTTTCGTTTACTCTAAGGTAATATTAGAACGTTCAACTCCTGGCAATTGGGGCATAGTATTCCATTCATGTTTGGCCTTACGTTGAACTTAATCCTATATTAAAAATGTTTTAAAACAAAACTTTACATACCTCTTCGTTAGTTTCTTACACGAACTAAAAGTAAAATAAAAGACAAATGGATACTTTGTTTAAACAAAACACAACACAAAAAGTATCGCACAGACAGACACACACCACATTAGACAGCCACTGTAGCCCGGCCGATTTGCAAGTTTAGTTCCCGGAACGCAATGCATCCATCCAGCCAATCGGCTTTGGCAATCCGGGGATTGGTTTGTCCATTCAGGTCGTTCGCTCATCGGCACAGATTATCAAATATACACGGGAGACGCCCATGTTGAATAATTTATTGATAATGGCAACATTGTCATGAAATTGTAATGTGGTAGCGACATCTTTTGAATTATTAAAGTGATATATATTATGACGTATTTGTCAATAGGTGGCGTTGTTGTAGTTGTTTCTAGTGACATCTAGTGGTGAATAGCTTTAGACTTTGTGTTTTGTTTGGTACGACAGATGGCGTTTTATAACTGTTGTAATTATAAAACTGCTAATCAACAACAGATGTCCTTAGCTGTTCTTAAAAGTGTCAACTAAATTTTATATATTACTAGTGGCCCCGCACGGCTTTGCCCGCTTCTTTTTTATTTAATATTATTTATGTATATTTAGGGAGAACTATTTATTATTTTAGTATCTATTATGGTGTTGCACTTAAAAATCGTAATTTAATATTTTTAACAAAAAAAATGTTGTAAATGTAATGTTAACAGCTTATGTTTCTCCACAACCCTCTTTGTTTTTCAATAATTTTCATGAAACATAAAAATCGGTTCAATTCCGTATCGCAGATTGAGCTGCACAAACAAAAGGACAGGCAGACGGACTAAAATTTTTAAATTATTAATTTAAATTTTAGTATCATTTAAACAAATATATGCCCTTAAAAAATACAGTTATATTAAAATCACAGATAAACACTTCAATTTTATTAATACATAAGCTAATTATTTATTTAATTTATTTAATTAACATATTATTTCATTAATCATTTATAATTAGAAAAATGTTTATTATTGAAGCAAAATAATTGTTTAATTATTTTAATATTAAATCAGAAGTTAGATTTAAAAAGCTACATTAGTTTGGCCAGTGTTTACGAGAGTTACCTACGATCCTCAAATTATTTCTAACAAAGCTCATCATTTTGACTGTTGTATTGGCATTGCAATATTTTTTTTTTAACTTGAAATATTTTTTTTTTTCAGTATCTTAAAGTAAGCTTAAACCACACATATTGCATGTGATTTTTATATAAAACTAAGAATAATTCTATTATTTTAATATTGTGCAATGCAATCATGCATAAGTATTTTAAAGAAGATTTCAAACACCCAAAATCTATTAGAAAATAATTGAGATATTAAAAAAACCAACGTTTAATGTACTATATAAAAAAAAATTATCAATTAAAACTGCATACTTCCATAATATAATAAAACACATATATAAAAACCAATATATTAATTTGAGAGACCATCGTGGCGCAGGGGGATAAGCGTGTGACTGTAACGTGTAGTTGTGAGTTCCATCCTGACTCGTGGGAATGAATTATTATTTATTAAAATTTTAATTTCTTCGTTCTGGTACCAAGGCTAAAATGCCTTTAAAACTCTACGGAAGGTGGTAAACAGAGTATCTTAACACTAGGTTCCTTCTACCTACCCTGCTATAAGCGGGATACAGCGTGAACCTAAACAAAAAAACAAAAAACAAATCGAAATGCTTAATAAACAAATATATTTATAATAAAAAACAAATGGAAATGCTTAATAAACAAAAATATAGATAATATTTTATATGGCGCGGCGTGTTAGCGGTCACTAAATAGATTTTCCAAAGCACATGTCGCCATTCCCACTGGCTTAACGAGTTGTCACACATGTGACAGGAGACGAGGATATCTATCTGCAGCTCTCATCAGTGACGGGGACTCATTATTTTTATTATCTTATATCAGATTTACATCTCGACAGTCCCCTGTGCACGTCAAATGTCGTTTGTTATAAATATATTTTGTATAATGATGTCCAGAATAAATGAATAAATAATAAATTTGAATTCTTGTTTTAGTTTTGTTGATCTGGTAACAAGGCGGAGTTGAGTTTCGCAACTCTATATGCAATGTTTCCAGAATTTGGTAGAAAGTGGGGAACACAAGTGTCTTAATGGGAACGGAGTATCCTAACACTAGGTTTCCAGGTTCCCTCTGCTTAAACTGTGAAGCTAAAAAAAAAAGTTTCAATTACAACATTGTAACTTACGCATAAAGCTAAAATTATTATTGCAAAAATACATTAGTTTAAATTTTAATTTTTATTTGCGATTTTTCTCAAATATACCTTTACTGATTATAAAAAATAAGGAATAATAGGTAATTATAATTTACTAATACATTAATACATATAGTAAGAAGTTGTAATTTTTTTTAGCTTCACTCTTTATATCTTTCTTTTACTTTGAGGCCAGTCGTAGCGCAGGGGCACGAAGTGTGTCTGTAATACCGGCTGATTGTGGGTTCGATCCCCACTCGAGGAGATGAAATATTTACTTAAATTTATATTTCCATTTCTTCGCTCTGGTGTCGAGGATAAGCGCGGCGTTGAGTTCTTCCACTCAACACGCAATGCCTCCAGAATTCGGCAGAAAGTGGGGAACGGAGAGTCTTCACACTAGGTTCCCTCTGCCTACCCTGCTGTATGCGGGATACAGCGTGAAGCTGATTTTTTTTTCACTCTTTATTCCTAATATAACAGGGTAGATGGAGAGAATCGTGTTAAGACACTTCAATGAAGAGTGGCGTAACTCAACGCTGCGCTTTGCCCCATTGCCAGAGTGAGGAAATGAGAATTAAATATTTCATTTGCCGGAGTGGATATCAAACCCACAGCCAGTCGCAATTACAATTGTACGGTCTGATTATGAAAAGCGTATTATATATAGGAGATATAGAATAAGTACATTTTTCCATATGTAAAGAAAGATTTAAAATTGCATTTATTTTATATTTCCAGAAATATTTAGTTATATGACATCAATACAATTCATTACTCTCTATTTTAATCTTATTAAGTGCTTAATTCGCTGCAAAATTTAATCACCATCCATATCCTAGCAAGGCAAAAAACTGACGTAAAACAAAAAAAAATATAGCAACCGAACTCAGAACCTCTTCCTTCTTGAATTCGGTTAATAAACTGTATACATAAAACATTTAAAGAACAAACGATATTTCTGACCCAACGGAATTGGCACTCGCGAATACCTATTTTACATTGACACAAAGGCCCGGTGTCACGTGGCCGCTGAGTTTCCCGTTAGCAAGAAAAGAATATCCACGTTTCTCTTTAAAAAATATTGCACAAGTCACTCTTTGTTTTATTATTTCAAAATTCTTATTATATGACCAAACATAAAGAAGTTTGAGGCCATCGTGGCGCAGGGGCACAAGACTGACTGTAAAGCAACGATTGTGGATTCGATCCCAACTTGAGGGTATGAAATGAATTTATTAATATTGAGGCCAGTCGTGGCGCAGCGGCACGAAGTGTAACTGTAAAACCGACCGGTTATGGGTTCGATCCCCACTCGAGAATATTTACTTAAATTTATATTTTCATTTTTTCGCTCTGGTGTCGAGGCTAAACGCGGCGTTAAGTTCTGCCACTCAACACGCAATATCTCCAGAATTCGGCAGAAAGTGGGGAACGCAGTGTCTTAACACTAGGTTTCCTCTGCCTACCTTGCTGTGTGCGGGATACAGCGTAAAGCTGTTTTTTTTAAAATATTTTCCTGCCGTATGCGAGATATAGCGTGAAGCTGATTTATATATTTTTTTAAAAATCCATAAACTAAACAAAAGGGCAGTAGAGACTTTGAGTGGATTCAGTGTTAGAGCGTAAACAAAATTCAATCGCTCGAACGCCGCCATGAATCTAACTAAACGTTTCAACAGGCGTGTCGGTATATTTGCATCATGTCGTCGCTAGCTCATCGGAGCAGAAAATTTACAATTAATATACAAAAAATAATTAATTCACAAAAAAATCAGCTTCACGCTGTATTCCGCACACAGTACGGTAGGCAGAGGGAACCTATCGTTAAGACACTCCGTTTCCCACTTACCGCCGAATTTTGGAAGCATTGATTGTTGAGTAGCAGAACCCAACGCCGCCCTTAACCTCGATACCAGAGCGAAGAAATGGAAATGTAAATTTAAGTAAATATTTCATCTCCTCGAGTGGGGATCGAACCCACAACCAGTCGGATTTACAGTCACACCTCGTGCCGCTGCGCCACGACTGGCCTCTGCACAACAAAAAACAATTAATTTACAAAAAAATCAGTTGTATCCCGCACACAGTACGGTAGGCAGAGGGAACCTAGTGTTAAGACACTCCGTTTCTCATTTACCGCCGAATTCTGGAAGCATTGCGTATTGAGTGGCTGAACGGCCGCGATACTAGAGCGAAGAAATGAATAATTTAAGCAAACATTTCCTCGAATAGAGATCGAACCCACGACCAATCGGTTTTACAGTCACACTTTACCCCTGCACCACAACTGGCGCCGCCCTGAATCTAACTATACGTTTCAACAGCCGCGTCCGTACATTTGCATCACGTCGTCGCTAGCTCATCCGACCAGAAAACTTACAATTAATATTAAAACATGCGCAATAAAACAAAGCCAAGCACTCGGAAAGTATTCGCGTCACTCGAACAGTGTTTTTGACGTGGCTATTATATTGCTATACGAGAGAAACGACGTAGATACGGGGGTGGAAACTGGGGATTTTACACCTTATTCTGTATGGACGGGGGGTGGTTCCGCTTCGTCCCATAGGGTGCAAGACGCTGGTTGTAGTCGAATATATGGCGAACTGTGAACAGAGCGATGCAAATGATGAGAGTATTCGGTTTTGTTATACAGAATTTTCTATGGGGTTGTTAATATAAATATATTTAGTGTTAAATCGTCGACAGTTATGTTGAATATTAATGAAGTCGATTTAATTCATACATCTCGTTGCGTCTTCTGTGTATTGAGGTGGAGATTGAAACAACAAATCTATATACTAAATTGGGACAACACGGTTTACATAGTTTTATAGCTAAGAAGAAGGAATAATAAAAACTTTTAATTATTTAATACACCGAAAATTATATATATTTTTTAATACACTCTGTTTCCCCTAAAATTAGGCTGAAAGTAGCCTAATTTTCGTGGTTTTGCGAGTTGAGCGGCGGAACCCAACGCCACGCTTTACCTTGTTATAAGAATGAAGAAATAAGTCCACAACCGTTGCATTTACGGCCTCAATTATAGTACCTACAGTTCTATTTATTTGTATATAAAGTTACATATTATTGTGAAACTTCCGAATGCGTTTGTCTAAAAGTATTTGAATGTAATGGCCGGGTAAGTCGTGTCAGGTCACCTTCCATTCCATCTCCATCTCGTAAGTAATCAGGGCGAGTGCATACGTACATACATCGGACCCGCACCGCTCGTACCCGTATGTAAATGTACTGGGAGTATTCTAATGAAATTGTGAGCCAAAACGAGATTGTTTCCACTGGCTTTCAACGTATGGACGATGGGGATTTTACTGATTTTAAATGGACACCGATATATAAAATATATGTATCTGGGTGTCCGTTCCGTTTTTACATCCAGGCAAATGCTTTATTTGTTTATTTAAAATAGATTGTCGTGTGCATTAAATATTACAAAAAATCAAAATTAAATCAGCTTCACGCTGTATCTCGCACACAGCTAAGATGGAACCTAGTGTTAAGACACTCTGTTCCCCACTTTCCGTCGAATTCCGGAGGCATTGCGAGCTGAGTGGCGGAACTGAAAGCCGCACTTTGCCTCGACACCAGAGCGAAGAAATGGAAATATACATTGAAATAAATATTTAATTCCTCGAGTGCAGATCGAACCCACAACCAGTCGCTTTTGTCTTTTTTTTCTCACACTTTGTGTCTATTTTCTTTTGTGACAATCTCGTGAAGGAAGAAAAATAAAGAAAAATAATCTGAATATTTGGACCTAGCATAGCGGCTATCATTATGCCGTAATGGTCTCATTTAAGGATTTAATGGCGAAAAGCCTCGACCAACCTCTTAAGGTTTTCGCTTAGCTGTTGATCAAGAACCGGATGTTGAAGGCAGTTTTACTTGAGACAGCGCGTATTGTGAGGCGGTTCTTCTCTCTGGAGCGCTAGCCATCGATGGGCTAATCCCTTGTGTGATACAAGGGAAGAGTATGTTTTTGTATTTTTAATAAAAAAAATAAAACATACTTATCTTTAGACAATGCAGATATATTTATATATTTTGAACAATAATATTTAAAAAATACAAAATTATACAAATTATAAATTTTACTACCAAATTCAATTCGTGGCGCAGCGGCACGAAGTGTGACTGTAAAACCGATTGGTTGTGGGTTCGATCCCCACTCGAGGAGATGAAATATTTACTTAAATTTATATTTCCATTTCTTCGCTCTGGTGTAGAGGTTAAGCGCGGCGTTGGGTTCTGCCACAACACGCCTCCAGCATTCGGCGGAAAGTGGGGAACGGAATGTCTTAACATTAGGTTCCCTCTGCCTATCCTGCTGTGTGCGGGATACAGCGTGAAGCTGATTGATTTTATTTTAAATTCATTTAAATCTGGCCAAATAACAACGACACAGAATGTGTGAAAAACTAAGAAAACCCCTAAAAATCTGTAACAAGATAATCAATTTCCCTAATGCAATAGCTATTTAGCGCAAATTAGGTATAATTGGCCGGCGTCCGTATCGCCTGCCCCTGCAGTGCTACCGCCCTACCGCCGCCCTACCGCTACCCACGTTCAGAAAATCCGATTTAAGTTGATGGATACTGGTAGGTATTGATCAACTGTTGCGAATAATGCATTGCTTTTAATGTATTTAATACAGTTGAGGCCAGTCGTGGCGCAGGGGCTGAAGTGTGACTGTAAAGTCGACTGGTTGTGGGTTCGATCCCCACTCGAGGAAAAGAAATATTTATTTAAATTTAAACACGCAATGCTTCCAGAACTCGGCGGAAAGTGGGGAACGGTGTGTCTTAACATACAGTAGTGCAAGATACAGCGTGAAGCTGATTATTTAATATAGTAAAAGTGTTTTTTTTGTGTAAGTTTTTAAAATGTTATTTTGGAACCTAACCTGGAAATATGTGATAGTTAAAAAAATGAAATAATATATGGGTCATACTCAGAAAAGTGGACATTTTCGAATTCGTAACGTAACTGATGAGTAACAATACTGATAATATTTGTTACGAAACTGATGTCATAAGGCATTATTCACAACAAAACAAGGATGTTATATGAATAAAAGTAGTTTTTTTT
>JAATLQ010031057.1:0-10164 GCA_013421005.1 Heliconius erato x Heliconius himera | reverse complement strand
GAACCGATTTTGATGAACCAAACTTTAGAACCTAAATTGAGTTAAAACAAAGCAATTGGTGAAATTTTCAAGTAAATCGGTTCAGTAGTTTCAGAGAAAAATGCGGACAACAATATGTCGACAGACAGACAGACAGACAGACAGACAGACAGACAGACAGACAGACAGACAGACAGACAGACAAGAAATTCAAAAAAAATCTTTTTGCTTTCTATTAGTCTTTTTAAGTGTCCCTCTATTAATTTCAGTCAAAATTACTAAATGTACAGACAAAATATTTTTACTGTCTTATTATATATAGAGATTAGTGAACTCATCTTGTTTAACGTTATTATTGTTAGAAGTTTGTACTGACTAATTTGTAAAATTCCCAATTAAATAATAATAATTCAATAATGCTTTGAGATTAGGTATATTATGTAATAATTTATTTATAAGTATTAGACATTTGTTACGAAAATGATGTATTTGTAAAAAAAAACTCAGTTTTACGCTGTATCCCGCACACAGCAGGGTAGGCAGAGGGAACCCAGTGTTAAGGCACTCCCGTTCCCCACGTTCTGCCGAATTCTGGAGGTATTGCGTGTTGAGTGGCAGAATTCAACGCCGCGCTTAACCTCGACACCAGAGCAAAGAAATGGAAATATACATTTAAGTAAATATTTCATCTCCTCGAGTGGGGATCGAACCCACAAACAGTCAGTTTTAAAGTCACACCTCGTGCCGCTGCGCTACGACCGGCCTCAAGTACAAACATAATATTATAATTAAAGTTGTTAAGAAAGTACAATAAAAACTCTCCGCTTTGATATCAGAAAATCCTTATCCTAGAAGTATAAGAGACTAATAGAACCTTAGTGATCGTGTCCGGCCATTTAATATAAGGAGTGACTTTCGATCGAGTTGAGGTTACCACGCCGTATATGGCTGTATGTACCGTTTCGATAATACCTTTGAGTGTAGTATACTTTACAATTTTATTCTTTGAGTATGTAGGTTTTATTTTATTTATTTTTTTAGTTTCATAGTGTGAGTGCCAAATCGACTGGTTGTGAGTTCGATCGAGGAGATGCAATGTTTATTTACATTTTTATTTTTACCACTCAACACGCAATGCCTCCAGAACTTGGAGGAAAGTGGGGAGCGGAGTGTCTTAACACTAGGTTTCCTCTGCCATCCGTGCTGTGTGCGGATACAGCGTGAAGCTGATATTTTTTAGTGTCACGCTATATCACACACATAATAAACCTGGGAAGCTAGTGTTAAGACACTCCGTTCCTATTAAGACATTTCTGTAGTGGAACTCAACGTGTAACTTTACCTCGTTACCAGAGCGAGGAAATTAAAATATTAAATAGTTCATTTTCTCGAGTTGGAGTCGATTCGATTTCAGCCCCTGCGACACGACTGGCCCCATTATTTTTTTTTATAATAATTAATAAAAAAATTATAATTCAAATATACGTAATAACTATATTTTTTAACAAGAAGCTATCAATATACTTACTACATACTATATACCTACATATTACACATATACATTTATAGGAACTACTAAAATTGAATAAACATTACAATCCAATCATCTACAATAATAAATAATTACTTATATTAAAAACATGTCAAGACAACTTTATAATTTGGTACAAGACTTTAAACCTCCCTTATTTTTACTACCCTGTGGGCGCGTGGTGTACGTGAAAGCTCTGCATCATCATTTCGACACGCCCAAATGGAGGTACCATAATAATAAAATTTGCCAACAATGGCGATGTCTGGTATTTTTGGAGAAAAAAATGTCTCATTACAGAATAAAAATAATTAAATTAATTGTTACTGGCTAACTATAATTAAATGGGTGATTTCTTTTTTTTAGCTTACACTGTATCCCTGTGAATATAATGTTAAAATTCTCCGTTCCTATTAAGGCACTCCCCCTTGCTGGCATCGCCTGTTGAGTAGCGCCTCAACTCAACGCGGCACTGTACCGCGTTACCAGAGCGAGGAAATGAAAAAAATTAAATATTTTATTTCCTCTAATCGGATTCGAACCCACTACCTGTCGAGTTTATAGTCATAAGCTTATGCCATCGCGCCACGACTGGCTTCATTTGGTCATTGTTATTATATTAATTTGACATATTAAAATAAATGATTTTATTTTAAATAATTTTCACGTATTTTATTTGTATCCATACGCTACACCGGAAACAGCAGAGAAAATCTTTATCAATTGATCTATTTATTACTTTCTTTTTATTTAAAAAAAATATTTTTCTCTTCTAAGTGTAGAATAACACTTAAAAATATAATTAATATTTCAAATATGAAAAACATACTTTAATCCTCACTCGAGGGAATGAAATATTTATTATTTTTATTTCTTCGCTCTGGTAATGAGGCAAAGCGCGCCATTGAGTTCCGCCACTCAACACACAATGTCTCCAGGATCCTTCAGTCTTAATGGAAACGGAGTATACTAACATTAGGTTCCCAGGATCCTTCTACCTATCTTGCTATGTGCGGGATACAGCGTCAAGCTAAGAACGGGTTTTTGTAAACTTTTAACTTTTTTAAAGTATCATTCCACAGTTCAACACTAACGTTTACACTACACCAATAAAGCTCAATTATAATATAAATAATGTTATTTACATAATAATTTGCATAAACTAAAAACTCTTTCAATTCCCTCGTCCAATATAAACTCAGTAAAGCCTTATTAGGGCAGGCGCCTCCGGCCAGTTCTGCGATTAGCAGTAAACCAGCGGGAACCTAACTTATGTATTATGTATGGAACCAGCTACGCTACTGACTACTGGCTGACCGTTGTACGTGCGCTCTTTCTCTAACGAGATATATTGATTGTGCCTTCCCGTCGGATGGAGAGATTGATGGTGTATCTAATGTTGAAGCTAAATTACTGAACATTGACTGTAGCGTGATCGTTTTAGGTTCGATTCTCTTTTAGGGGAATAATTGAGGTTAATATATTTATTCTTTTCTGGTTTGGTGAAACAGAGCGGCGTGTTAATTATTGCCAAAACATGTAATATTTTAAATGAAGGTGGAAAGTGGAGAATGAAGTGTGTTGACACTGGGTCGTCACTACTCTGTGCCTACCCTGGTATGCAATACTTCTTGAGGAGTGCTGGGATAAAAAGTTTTCTTTTCATCAGCTTCACGTTGTTCGCATATAATGTTTAGACTCCGTTTCCTAGAATCGGACCAAGTTTTGAAATATGGCGTGTTGATTTTTTCATTGGTGACATTATATTATTATCATTTCCCCAAGTAAAACGCAATATTTCGCATTACTCAGAATGAGAATCGAACACACAATCCTCGCGTTTATAGGCAAGTGCTATGCTGCTATGCCGCTGTGCCACGACAACCTTAAAAGTTTTTTAAAAGTTAAAACAAACTTAACAAAATTTTCTATAAAAAATTAAAATAATAAAAAAAACCACCATTTTCGCACTAATAGTTGTTAAAGCGATATTAAATATCAACTTCAAGCGCGCTAACAGCTGGAGCATCTGCACTCTATCTCTCATCTCAAATGAAGATGCACGTGGTGATTTATATTTAGATTGCGTTTCGGTGTTCGTTGTTTCACCTACTTTAATTAAGTGTGGTTGTGTGATTTTTGGTTTTTAAAAAAGTTTTTATATATTATGAAGATAAAGCGTTCAACACCATTTTTGGCTAAAACTGAACGGTGAGTGGGGGACGTGTCTTGATATTAGGTTCCCTCTGCCTGACTTGCTATATTTGGGATATAGGGTAAAGAAAAAACACGGAGTAGATTAGTAGATTTTTTTTTCTATAATATACGTTTTTTTGTTGGTCAGTTAGCTTATTTTAATTTCAGATTCAGATAAACACTGCGTCTCGTCATTATTATAGGTATTTGTGCTATCATAAAAAAAATCAACTGTTTCTATCATACCTTTATATCAAAAAATAAAGTAACTTAATATTTTCATCTAATCCTATCAAATCCATTAAAAAACATAAAATTAAAGAAAAAAAAATATAAAATTAAACATGGCATCATATTAACTCTATGAACTCCTTAAAAGAAAAATTAAAGAAAAAAAATTAAACATGGCAACATATTGATCAGCATCCAGCCATCCCGTTAGTAATGCGTCTAGAGAATGTGTGTCAAACATTTGTGCTGGCGATTTCGATTGACCCACTCTAGAGCTAAACGTACCTAAGTACTTTGTATGTATTTCCTGCTACTGTGAGATGATTATCTTTTAATTAAAAATTTTAAAAAAATTCAGCTTCACAGCTAGGTAGGCAGAGGTCTAGTGTAATCTAGTGTTAAGACACTCCGTTCCCGATTTTCCGCTGTATTCTGAAGGCATTGCGTGCTGAAGGGCTGAACTCAACGCCGCGCTTGCCTCGACACCAGAACGAAGAAATGTAGATATAATTTTAAGTAAATATTTCATCTCCTCGAGTGGGGATCGAACCCACAACCAGTCGGTTTTACAGTCACACATCGTGCCTCTGCGCCACGACTGGCCCTTATACAATATATAGAATATATAACACAAAGATTTTTTTTATTAGGAACCAGTAGTTTCTGAGATTAGAGCGTTCAACCAAACAAAAATATTCATCTCAATAATGTTTCTATAGAAAATCATTTAATCATTCAAGCATCAAATACCATACGACACACCCATATATAACAATTAGTAAATACATATCGTGAGCAAGAACAATTAATAAAACGAATCACAACACTATCGGTGCTATTATTTAAATAATAATTTATGTAGATCGATTTGAATAAAAAAATATTCTATTTTGTTGCATAGAATGCAATTAATAGTAACAAGTATTTCGAATTTTTAATAGACGGATGTTTATAATTTTTTTTATTAAGTAATATCACTTTGCTTTTCCTGCTTCTTGTTGTTAGCAAAAATAGACCTTGGATTTTTTTTTGTTTATTTTCACGCCGCAATCCCGCATATGGCAGGGAAGGCACATAGTGTTAAGACACTACGTTCCCCCCATCCCCCAATTTTTGGGATATTACGTAATGGATTTAGCATTTCTATGCTGCGCTGTCTTGTTCCAGTGCAGAGCGGAGAAATGAAAATATTTTATTTATTCTAATGGATATCGAACCCAAAACGATCAGTCACATACGGCTCTTACTGTTGAATTAGAAATTATACAGTATCCAAACTTAAATAATAAATAAATATTTTAGAAATTGTGGCTTATTTTACATTTACTACCGAATTTACCTATATTTATTATTATTTATTTAGTTCCTTTAGGTTATCAAACTTAAGTAATTCGTTCTTGACGTCATTTAAAAAAAATACGTTAAAAATAATGAAAGTCAACTTCATCGATTGACAAAAAAAAAGTTAGTACAAATGCTTTACGTAAAAAAAAATATTTACAATTCTTAAAAGGAACGTAAAAGTGTACTTCCCCAATATTCATATCGATTTCCTCATGCCTGCCTAGAAAATATAAAGTATAAACATTAGGCATATTATGTATAGATACATAGTATGGACGTCGTGTCGTGACCGCTCGACGGTGAAAAAATGCGTTTCGGCGATGCGTGAAAACGCCCAGTCCAAAACCTTTATGTTCGATGATTCGTGATTACGTTTCGTTTCCTTGTTTCTAGGAGTTGTTTGTTTTTATTACATTGTACTACTACTACTACTACTACTAATACTATAGTAGTATAATGTAGTAATTGTGTAAGTGTCGATATCATTTTATATCTTTTAAATTTTTTTATATGTTGAAATTTGTGGAGATAACTTGTGAGTTATTGATATTGCATCTTCATGTTGTATTCCGTATATAGCGGGATAGGCAGAGAGAATCTAGTGTTAAGTCACTCCATTTCCCAGTTGAACGGTTAAAATGCCATTTTCATGTTTTCTTAGAACGGTTTAGCGGTATAAAATTGTTAATATTATAGCCAATTTATACAAAATCTTTACATAAATTAAAAAAAACTTTACATAAATAAAATTATAACCATTGTGTTATTCTTATGTATAAGCCATATTACTATTAAGTAAATTAATTTAGATATATTCAGTAGTTTTTGCGTGAAAGTAGACCAAACATTCATCCTCATTTAACATTTCTAATATTACTAAGATTCTACAATAAATAATATGATTTCTGTGGATCGTGTATACCCATCTGAGTCTATCCGTGACCACGAACTAATATATAATACTAAATTAAATATACGCGATTAATCCGATTAAAATAATTTCATTTAAAATGTGTAACAATTGAGAAAATCAAGGATTTTATTGTAGATCGATGTTTTCATTAAACTTAATAAAGAAAAATAATGAATGTAACCGATAATCACCGAACCTGTCATTATTCCGCACAAATGAATACTTTAAAAGCTATTATTACACTCCAATCAATTATAGGCGCGAGTGTGCTATGCTTTAATTTTTCACCTACAAATAAGGCATTTTTCTACGCTACATAAATTGTAAAATAAAACTAAATAAATCAATTTAATGCTGTATCCCGCATATAGCAGGGTAGGCAGAAGGAATCTAGTGTTATGAGACTCCGTTCCCCACTTTGCGCCAACTTTTTCAAGGCATTGCGTGTAGAGTGACGGAACTCAGCGCTGGCGTCGGGCTTTTGCCTTGGTGACAGAGCAAAGAAATGAAATTAATATTAATAAATAATTATTCATTTCCTTGAGTGGGGATCGAACTCACAACCAGTCGCGTTTACAGTCACACTTTATGTCCCTGCGCCAAAAATTAATAAATTAAAAAAATACAAAATAAAGTTATATTGTAATATACATAGTTCTCAAAAATTTTAAAATAGACAAGGAAAATGCTTATATTTAAAGTAAGTAGTTTTATCGGATAGAGAAAAAAATTGATTCTATTTTTAACATTTTTAAAGTGTTATTTCACACTACAGAAAAAAAATTGCATGTACAATTTTATATTAACTAACTTTTCGCCTAAAATAAATTTAAATGGCCGTTTCAACCAATATCGGTGCTAATTAGATTAAATAATTCAATAATAAGATTAAGGGATTCGTTACACCAAACGGTTTCAACTCCGTAGTCCGTATAATGTAGGGCAACGAAAACAATATTGGCCTATTTAAACAAACCGAGCTCGGAGGTTACCGTCGAAATGTAAACAAATGGTATGAATGTTACATTAATAAAATTTATTTTTAATATTCTACATATAAAATAGTTAAATATGCTATATAACATTGTGGCTCAGTAGTGTAGTATTTGACTGGTAATACGATGGTAGTGGATTAGACACCGCTCGAGGGAATTAATTATTTTTATTTCCCTGCTCTGGTAACGAAAACAAAGCGCGGGGTTCAGTTCCTCCACTGAACATGTAATGTCACAAAAATTTGGCCGGAAAGAAGGAACTAGAGGATCGTAAAGGCAAAATATTTTTATTTTTCGCCGTTTTCTCCACTATATATATCTCTGATATATGCGAAAAAGAGGTAAAGTTAAAAGATTCTTTCATTTCAAAATATGTTATACCTATATAAGTTTGTTTGTTTGTATTGTTAATATTTTTTTCTTACTTTTCACTTATCGTTTTAAATGACCTAAGGTCAACTGATACTTGGCAAGCGTTCGAATGCTGGTCAGTCTTTTTCACATTCACCGCTAAAATATGCATGAAAACATTTTTGCTTTAACGTTTCGTTGCTTTTATTTACGTTTTTTATATTTTTAACATTCTCTTAAGTGTATTTTGTATAGGTTTTCGTGTTGTTTTTATTATATTTTATTACTTCTAATCGTGGCAGGATGTGAATATACGCTAGGATTACTAAAGCAGTTATGAATTTCGAATATACATAGAACAATCAAATCAACTATCTCCGATAAGGCATTCCAGTAATAATTTAATAGTACGTACTCCGAAGGCGGCACTAATAGATTGATTTCGAATCCGACGCTCGTACAGAGAATGGTAGTGAGCGTTATTGCACATTTAAGGGAGCCCCTTAAACGATATAGCTATACATTTAGCTCAGTAAAACAATACACACGGAGAATCCTAAGAAGAAGGAAAACTAAATAATTTCTGTTTTAGAGTATATACATAAATAAGGACGAATCGTGTCGTCCTTATTATTAATTAATATTTTAATTTTTTCGTTTTAGTGACAAGGCAAAGCGGTAAGTTCCGAGACTCAAAAAAAAGCCTCAAAAATTCAGTGGAAAGTGGGAAACGGAGTGTCTTAACATTCGGTTCCCTCTGCCTACCCTTCTATAAGTGGAAATCAGCGTGAATCTGAAAGAAAAAAAAAGTATAATAGACAAAACGCATAGTGCATTTGAAGCCTTAGCGAGCGACACGCGTGATGTACGTCGGGCACGCGAGACGCGATGTTATCGACGGCGCAATAAGTAGCGGTCATTGGTACCGATTATATTATGATAAATAGTACTATTACCATCGACTATATATATATCATACACTTTTACTGGAAATATATTTGTATTTTGTACCCATTTCATATAATTGTTACGAATTTAACGAAATTGGGTGTTTGCACGAAGTTTTATTCGTCTGTGTTTCTTGTTGAGATGTCTTTGCGTAGTGTTCTTAAAATGAAAATGCTTACACACTGAATGTTGATTTGTTTCGTTATGTTTGTATTAGAAGCCGTTATGGCTTAACATTTGACTGTAAATGAGACCGTTGTGAATTCGGTTCCCATTCGGGAAAATAAATCGTTTTCATTTTCGTCCTCTGGTAATAAGATAAAACGCGGCGTTAAGTATATCTATTCAACACGCCTGAATATTTTGCCGGAAAGGAAGTACTAATCAACACCAGGTTCCCTCTGCCTACACTACTACATGCGGGATACAACGTGTAGCTAAAAAAAAAGGTTTTAACCAAATCCAAGGTTGACGTTACGTCATAACTAAGAACTAATTAATGAATAATTAAAAAAAATGCGCAATAATACTCAGGTAGGTACTCGTTAGAAAGTCATGTGAAACTGTTTCCGTCTCTCCTATACAGAAATTCTTAACTTTTAATTAGCGTGATTGGCAACTGTAAGACCTCTTAGCTATGGGTTCGAGAGAATCAAGTAATTCAATGCAGTTTTGTTGAAAAAGATATCAATCATATATGTCATTTCTATATTGGTACGCCTCGAAACTGCCATAAACTGGGAGCTGAACTGAAATTTATAATTTTATATGAATTTATATGTATGTAATGCTATTGTGAAAATTATATCTATTTAAATAAAGTATGAATTTGGTGTGAACAATCTTGTATACATTACAGGTTTTTTCACACCAAATTCATTCTTTTACGTACTTCACAGTTTTACTCTTCATTGCCCCTAGTGGTAATCGAACCCATAACCGTCGTGTTACAATCGCAAGGTTGTGCCACCGCGGCAGTCCCAGACAGGATAAATGTTAATAAATATAATTAAAACTTATATAATGATGGACTTCTCTTGAGTCGTTTAAACAATGTTTAAACTTAAAATTAGAATTTAAAGAATAAATGTATGAATTTAAGGTTTAAATGGAAAATTTGGGGTCCAAACTGTTAATTTAAAGGGAAAGTGGTGAATGTGAAGTGTAAAATTGTATATTTGGTGCTCAAAAGTATCAATCAAGAGTAAAAAATCTATATATAAAACTTCCGTTTCTGAGTGACTGACAAACAGCGCACGGACAAAACTTCGTAGAACACTGATATTCAGCATATAGGTTCCTTGAAGAGTAAGTATAGGGGAGCATTGAGAGGGGACACAAGTCGTACGGGAACCGAACCAGAAAGAAAACGGAATTCAAGTTCTTATAGATCACGCAAATGAAGTTTATTATACAATTTATTTTCGATACGCGCTTATGTTATATAGCGCTCGGTGTCACAGGCGGAAAACTTATTTAATATTATAATGTGTCCGTCTGATAGGCAGCCGAGCGCCCGAAAACGCTGACAAAGGAGAAGATCGGGTGAACAGCGCCGGTGGGAAAGGAATTTCTTCCGTTCCCACACTTATTATTCCATCGTGGAGTAATTAAGTCGTAGGTTAAGTTAGATTTAGTCAGATTTAGGTTCAATATTATATAACAATTATATATAA
>JAATLQ010031056.1:0-10159 GCA_013421005.1 Heliconius erato x Heliconius himera | reverse complement strand
AAATTGAGTTAAAACAAAGCAATTGGTGAAATTTTCAAGTAAATCGGTTCAGTAGTTTCAGAGAAAAATGCGGACAACAATATGTCGACAGACAGACAGACAGACAGACAGACAAGAAATTCAAAAAAAATCTTTTTGCTTTCTATTAGTCTTTTTAAGTGTCCCTCTATCCATTTCAGTCAAAATTACTAAATGTACAGACAAAATATTTTTACTGTCTTATTATATATAGAGATTAACATGTGAATAGAAAAAAAACTATAATTTTTAGTTATAGGTAGTTTTCCAAAATAATAAAATGGTTATAATTTTTTATTTTATTGTTTTTTAAATATAAACCTTCATATAATATTTACAAGTAAGATAGAAGAAAATCTTGTTTATTTTTCTCAGGCTAAATAGACTGTATTAGATTAGAAGACTAAATGTGGATTCAAATACAACTTAGATTTTTTTCATTTTTGACAAAGACGAGGTAAGTTACAGTGTGATGTTGCAGAATGATAGGTTCGCAAAATAGAAAATCCTAAACATATTAAAAACTAGCAACCCGTTCGCGGCTTCGCCCGCTTGACTTATACAATTTTTTATTTACTAATCTAATAAAATTACAACCGTGTACCGAATTACTGTCATGTTACTGACATTATCGTTTTAATCTATACGTTGAATACTAAAATTTCAGCCAATTCAACAAAACAATTATTTATACAACTAAGTTGAAGAAAAATACTTTATAAAAAAGTTAAACCGATTGAAATTAAAAAAAAACACTAAATGTTGTAAGAGAAGTACAATAGTGAAAACTGCATTAAAATCAGTGAAGCTTTTCTGATTTTAGCATGATATAAAAGATAAAAATTTAAAAAACCAAAAAGAACAGATATAAAAAATTCAATAATTTAAACGAGTATTTGACATATTGTTTTATATTTTACATTAAAAATAGAAGGTATAATATCACTTTCAGAATTATAATGACATACCTAAAAAATCTATTACTCTTTAGAAAAGTCAGAATCTTTTTCCCTTTTACGATAACTCACATATGATACCAGTCGTGGAACACGGTCACAAGCGTGCGGCTGTAAACTCGATAGGTTGTGGATTCGATTCCCACTTGAGGAAATTAAATATTTAACATTTTCATTTCCACATATAATACCTTCAGAATTCGGTGAAAAATGGGGAACGGAATTGTCTTAATGGTAACGGAGTGTCTTGACACTAGGTTCCCAAGGTCCGTCTGCCTACACTGCTATGTGCGGAATACAGTGTGAAGCTAAAAAAATAAAAAAATAACTTACCTATTCGGCAAATCAAATACCGATGATTCTGAGAATAGATATCTTGTGACAAGAAAGCGTTCTTCTTGAAGCGCGAGTATCATTTCACCCATTGATAGCGTTGTATTTACCTAGAAAATACATATTTTGATTATATTAAAATATCTAAAAAATGTACTAATAACTGATTGGTACTATTTACAGCTATAAATATAATTATTCCTCCAGAATACATAATTTGTTTAACCCTAGAAAGATAGTTATATTTTAACGTACGTTAAAGATAGTCATGTGTCATTTTAACGCATATGTTTTATTTGTCTATAGATCGGGACATACTTATTACAATGAAGAAAATATACTTTATTATGTATTATACATATGTACAAATAATAAAAAGTACAGAGAATTAATTTAAATTTATTTATTTTTTGGAAAAAAATAAATAAATATACTTGAACCTCTTCTACAAATTAGGAAAACCTTGTGAACATTCGTTTTTTCTTTATAACAGCTTCTTTTATAAAAATATTTATATCTTTTTGTCCATCGCTTTGTAATTAATAGTAGGTATGCTTATCATAAGATGTTAGTATAACATTCTTAATGGTTTTGATTTATAGAAGCAAAAAGAAGGAGTCAAAACAATTAATTGAACTCAAAACAAAAATAAGCACATGTATTGTAACACGTACTTATGGACTACAATACATATATATGTATTGTAGTCCATATGTTTAAGTATTAATATCTATAAAAATAAATAAAATAAGATATCAAATATAAAAAGACGAAAATCGAGTATAAAAACCAACATAAATACTCCATACATTAAAATTTAAAAGTCACGTAAAAGATCGTCGTGCGTAAATTTGACTCACATAGGTATTATATTTCAAAAATATTATGATTATCATATATGAGCAAAATTTATAAAACGGATACGAAAATTTTACGCAGAATACGAGTATCTTTCTAGGGTTAAGAAAATATATTCAATTTCATCAAACCATAAATACGAAATGAGATCCAAGTTCAATGTTGAGTAATTCACCTTTTTCGACTTCGACAAAAGAATCAGATGTCATTACCAATTTCTGTTTTCATTCATTTTCATTCCAGCGCAGAATTTCACTCGATACTGTATATACTTACGATGTATTCGTTCTTACTGTATTTCCTTGCTTATACTAATAGGTTGGTAATTGATTTGATAATACAAAAATAGCAATGTCAAATATTTAACGATATCCTTAAGGATATTTGGTCCTAACCTTGGGACCAAATATAAAGGTTATATATAGGTCAACGAGTGAGTGAGACAAAAAATGATTTTTGAATAAAAAAATACAGATCTCAGTGAAATTTTATAAAATAATGTAAAGTTAAAAAGATTATTTTTTTATACTAGGTATTAATTGTATGTGTAAAAACAATAATGTAATTGTGTGTGTATTATATATGATAAGGAAATTAGATATAATAATAAAGTAAGAAAGGGTACGGACCAAGTGTCTGTAGCGCTGAACTAAATAATATAAAACAATATCAATAACCGCTTGAGTTAAAGTCGTGTAATTTTAAATTCTGTACAAGATAAAGTTTGTATTAGTAAAATATGCTAAATTTCATAAGTGCCAAATCAAAAATATATAATGTTTTGATAGATATACTACATTCCATTTTTCCTCTCGGCTTCTACTATGTTGTATATAATTAAGAAAATAGTGCTAATGTTTTTTCTAATTACGATTTTTGATAGTAATGTTGTATATTTTATTCGGGAACATTTCGACTTATCCAAAGAATAATGTCTTATTTACAAAGACACTTCTTTTCTAATAGGAACCTTATTCTGCCGATTAGGCGATTTATTCCTTGGCAGGTGAAGTGGTGGGAAAATCCTATCGGCCACATTTCTTCAACAACTTTTTTAGGCTGAATAAAAGACCCGGTCAAATGCGAATCAGTCTCTTCACCCGAAAGTTCCGTATCGATTGACCTACGTGGTCAACTGAAGTGTAATTTATAAAAATTGATAAACTTAATTTTGCATAGTGCATAAACCTATACATATACTCATTTTGTATGACTTTTTTTCTATAAATTTCCTGCTTTTGGTATTTTTTCCTCATTATAATTTCTCATTACGAGTTAAATTTCATAATTGTAATCAACGGGCAATATGAAATCAAAAATCAAAAAGACCTTTAAAATGACCGCCCCGTACCACACTCGATCAATGGCCTTCACCATATCGAGAATAACTGCCTGCCTGGAAGTTAGTTAGGGGGATGGTCCTTGATTTCGATAGCCGCACCTCGGCGGTGGGTTAAGTAAACCAGAACATCACCAGTTGAGCGACCATATTGACGGTCATTAATCAATCAGCGATCCTCTAGATCAGTGGTTCCCAACCAGTGGTCCGCGGACCACCAGTGGTCCGCAGAGGCCTATATATGGTCCGCGAACGATTTTAATTTTATGACTAGGGATGGTGAGACGAAGTTTCTGTTTAATTATTTCAGTTAATTTTTATTATACCTACATGCATAATGGTCCCTGTTACCAAGAATGATATAAAAGTGGTCCTAGATCAAGAAAAGGTTAGGAACCCCTGCTCTAGATAAACCAAGATCTGGCTATAGAAGGTCTCCATGAATTTTGAGAGCAGGAAGATGATAGCAATAGACCTGACGTTAGATGGGTCGGAACCATCGCCTTTTTCTTGATCAGGTGGATAAGATTGCTCTTCCACGAGTCTGGGACTACGCTGACTAAGTAAGAATGCTAAAACAAAAAATGCTAAGGCAAAAACTGAAGGCGTTAATACCGGGGTCAGCTCAGGAGCACATGAACGGAGCACTAAAGGAGATATACCATCTGCTCCACTCGACTAGTAAATGTAATAGCCTTTTGGCTGAACGTAACTTCTCGCTTTCTGACGTTGTTTCTCGGTCATCCAAAGAGACCGCCCACGGGATTGGCGTTCTTATTTGCCGTATGAATCAAGATATAATTTCTTGTGCGTAATGACGGAAGTGTAGTGGACGTGTCGTTCTCAAGCTGTGAAATATACTAAACGTTTTATACTATTAAATATGGCAATTTTTGCGAGCAATATCAAATAAATTAAAAAAAGACTTAAATTAATTGACGTATTTAATACATAACAGTATATATAACCATACTAAAATAATTAATATATTTTTTAAATATACTTAGTTAAATATTCATATAATTCAAGCGGACGTAGTAGCACGTAGCTTGCTAATATTTCATATTTTAAATATTAACGATCAGGTGGCATGAAGCTTTTAGCCCATACGTATTGCGTGTTGTATGGCGGAAATTAACACCGCGTATTTATTTAGTCTGATAAAATTAAACACTAGATAATGTAATAGTGTTCTAACTCTAGGACTCTTCTATAATTATATATATAGATAAATATGGCTAAACACAAAATCCAAATATATGTAAATATACCTGTAAATAAAATATTTATTTTTGCCTTTATATATTATGTATATATAACCAAGCGTTAACGTTCTTAAAAGCAATAAAAAATAAGCAATATTAATTTTCGCGTAAAATACTTTTCCCAAGAGTCTTGTAATTTTATTAATACTTGAAATATATTTTATTATTTATATATTTTATTATATCTGCGCCGGTCGTGGCGCAGCGGCACGAGGTGTGACTGCAAAACCGACTGGTTGTGGGTTCGATCCCCACTCGAGGAGATGAAATATTTACTTAAATTTATATTTCCATTTCTTCGCTCTGGTATCGAGGTTAAGGGCGGCGTTGAGTTCTGCCACTCAACACGCAATGCCTCTAGAATTCGGCAGAAAGTGGGGAACGGAGTGTCTTAACACTAGGTTCCCTCTGCCTACCCTGCTGTGTGCGGGATACAGCGTGAAGCTAATTTAATTATTTTTTTTTTTTTTTATTATATTTATTTCACTTTTAGCCCTCTCTCAGAGATGTTCTCGATTGTGTTGAAATATATCATCAAGGGATTACCCGTACTATAAATGTAATATTTAAATTTAAACGCGCAACCTGCTATTAAAAGTAGGTCATCCCAAATTTATCACAATAGTAGGTATTATTTTAAAATTTCAATGTATTTTCTTATTGTATACATTGTTTATATTTTTTTAACATTACACTGTATTCTGCACATAGCTAGGAACCTAGTGTAAATACACTCCGTTTCCATTAAGGCACTTCCGTTTCCCAGTTTCCGCCGAATCCTCCGGGCATTGAGTGCCGCGCTTTGCCTCGATACCAGAGCGAAGAAATGAAAATATTAAATATTTAACTTCCTTCAGTGGGGAATCAAACGCACAACGCTACGCCTTTACGCTACTACGGAAGGCCGAGGGGACCTGATGTTAAGATACTCGTTTGTTCCGCATTTTCCGCCGAATTCTGGAAGCAACCATTGTATATAGAAACTTTCCAATTGCGATACATTGACCAAAAAATAGAAACGGACGCTATCGAAGAATTGTGGATTATAATTTCAAATTACAAAAAGACCGTTTAATTCTGAAAACATGAAAGCTAAGCTTTGAAAGCAGCAGCAATTACTCTTAGAAAATCTCTCCTCATAAAAATTTAGACAGTTAATCGTTTCGTAACCGAATAGTTGCGTTGTGTGGGTTGTTCTTTGTTCACCTTTTTTGTTCTTATTATTAGCTTAAGTTTGATAAATTTAAAAAAATATTTACAACTGCCATTGGTTTTGTATTTTATTTTTTTCTCCAGCTATATACATATAGCAGGATAAGCAGAAAAAACCTAGTTCTAAAACAATAATAATTTTACAAACAATATAGTGTAGTTAAAAAATTGTGCGGCAAGTAGAATAGTTTCCTAGAACAGTTCCCATACTCAGAGAGATAAATGCGGCAGAGGAAACACCGCGAGGAGACATCTCTACGCAGAGCCAAAATGTCAAGCCTTTCACAGATCATTGAGTCCCCAACGAATTGAGAGGCTCTATGTTGTATGCGATCAAATGGTTCAACCTGATACTGAGGTGCACCAGCCCAAAGATGAGAACAGTATTCCATATGAGACCGAGCATGGGCAATATACAAGGCCAATAAATTATAAATCTTAATCATAATGTTAATGATAAAGAAAAGGATATATTTAAGTGACTTGTTCTAGTAAAAATATATAGGAATAACCCTAAAAAAATATTAAATAAAATAAAAAAAATAATGAAATAAAAATAAAAGTTGATCCATTTTGGCGTAAAGTATTGTTTCGCTCTGTCGATGACACCTGTTATCACGTTCAATCAAAAATACATAATAATAAATATAAATAATAATAAATAGTAATTTTAAAATATTTGACATCGATTTACACAGGCCCATTAAGCGCAGGGGCACAAAGTGACTGTAAAATCGACTGGTTGTGGGTTCGATCCCCACTTGAGGATTTATTTATATTTTTATTT
This sequence comes from Heliconius erato x Heliconius himera, assembly GCA_013421005.1. NCBI lineage: Eukaryota > Metazoa > Arthropoda > Insecta > Lepidoptera > Nymphalidae > Heliconius > Heliconius erato x Heliconius himera. The sequence goes on along the minus strand of JAATLQ010031056.1, from coordinate 3,391 downwards.
CTTCGTTTTAGTATCGAGGCAAAGCACGGCGTTGAGTTCCGCCAATCAACACGCAACGCCTCCTGAACTCGGCGGAAAGTGGCGAACGGAGTGTCTTAACACTGAGTGTCCTCTGCCTACCCTGCTATGTACAGGATACAGCGTGAAGCTGTTTTTTTTTATATTTCATTTTACATAACACGTTTTGTTAAATAAATGTAAATTAAAATTATTGATTCAAATCACGTGCTCGTATGTGGACGCCATTGCGGCGCACTAGGTACGTGTCTAAGTGTTATAATAAATATAGACATTACTGGACACAGAGTTAAATATAGTGCGAAATTGCTTTCAGAGTAGCAAATCCTATCAATGTACGCTTAGATATTTAAACCCACGCTACGGAATTTTATGCAATTTCACTAATATACAATATATATATAAATACATATATATTTATTAAGAACAAAACCCAAAAGTTTAAAATGCATGCTGGCAAAAGTTCGAACGGGCGAACGGTCTTTAAATAAGTGAAAAGCGGTAATAATTCTTTAATTATTTTTCAATGTGAACAAGATACGAAGGTAGCGTCATGCTGTATCCAGTATATAAAATGGTATACAGAGGGAATCAAGACATTTCATTTTGAGTGGTGGAACTGAATGCCGCACTTTGTTTTAAGGAAATTATATTATCATCCATACTTATTTAGAAAACGTAAAAATTGAACGTAGCGGGACTCGATCCCACGCCTCCTGGAAACCGACTAAGCCATGCGTTGTCATCAACCTACGTCGAAATCTTGATGAGAACGTATGGCTTAGTGGTCAGAGAGCCTGGTCGGTTTCCAGGAGGCGTGGGTTCGAGTCTCATTAAGTTAAAAAATTTCATACGTTTTCTAAATAAGTATTTTTTTTCCTAATTGTGGAATAACACTTTAAAAAATGTTAAAAATATATTTATCATCCATTCACCCGAGTGGAAATCAGCAACCCCAGTGGGATTCCCAGCGGAAACAAGTTGTTATTATTTTAGGTTATAATTACCTTAAAATAAAAATAGATTCGATAATCGTTCAAAAAATTTTTTTAGCGTAGTAAATCTATATGAATACAAATATAAATAAATAATTCTTAATTAACTTCGATTTTGTTAGTTGAAGGTGGAATTTCATACGACGATGTTCCAATCGATGTGTTCTACGTGAAAATAAGGCAACGATATTGAAGATATGCTGATAACATCTTATTGTTATATCAGCTTCGTACCTTTCACTAATATTATACAGTTAATAGTTAATACCATTACAGGTTATATTATGTACCTATATAAGTCGTCGTGGCGTAGTGGGACACTGTCTGACTGTAGGATAGTTGTGGGTTCGACCCACACCCGGGAGAATCAAATTAAACCCACAACAGAATATGGGGAACGGAGGGTCTTAACTTAAATGTTTATACTTATATTTCTAGCGAAAAAGTAATTAGTTTAAATATAATAAATAAGTCGATTAGGAATCGAACCCACAACAACTGCGTGCTATGACAATAAACGACAATGGTCTAATATCAACAACCCATATTTTAATATAGCTTATGTCAATTCGTATAACATAAATAATTTTCACAGTCCGACAGCAAACAATGCTACTTTGTGAAATATAAAATAAACACGTTTCGAGAATCTAAACAATATTTCAATGTTTTTGGTTACATATTTTTATCCCTCGTGGCGCAGCTGAGTGAAAACTAAATTACAGTTGTAGGTTCGATTCTCACTAGGGAAAATAATTATATTTTAATTTGTTTTTATTTAACAAATAAACAGGAAGTAAAGAACGATTTATACTTATTTAGAAAACGTAAAAAAAATCTTATACGTTTTCTAAATAAGTATCTTTATTTCCTAAGTGTGGAATAAATAACACTTTAAAAATGTTAAAAAAGAACGATTTTTTAATATTATATCCTCTCTGGCTGAATTGATTTTTTTATAGCTTCACTCTGTATTCCGCGTATTAGGAGGAGGTTAGGAGGTTAATTATTAATTATTTTCCCACGAATCCAACTCACATCTGTTTCCCATTATTTATTTGAATATACAACCATCACGATTAAATGACATTTATTTTGTTACTACACTAAAAGCACTCTAATATTTAAGTAAACTGCCGTTCTACACCAGTGACAATACACTTGTACATACAAACAAACATAAACAATAAAATACATATTCCTTTACCGTTTGCATTAGGAAAGTAAAAATTAATTACATGACCAACCGGGCTTAGAGGGACATCAGCAGTATTATTTTTTAGTGAATACGTCTGTAAATTTGCTACCATACGGGCAATCCAAAAAAACGATAACAAAATTGCGACATACAGTTTGGCCTTGTAGTTTCAAAATTATACATAGAAAATAAAATTATACCACTGAAAACAACAGTCTCGTATCGCGCGCGGTGGGGCGAGAGGCCATTCCGTTTTGAGGTTATTTTGCTGCCAATCGAAATTTGTAATTAGTAAAACCTTCAACTCAGGGAAGCTACGAAGTTGGTTTAATTTTTATTCATCTGCTATCGTCAAAATCTATCGTATATAAAATAAATAATTTAAAGAAATGACAGTGTTCCTGATCAGCATTGTACTATACTTATTAACGCTTTTAATGCACAAAGCTTAGTCCACACTCAAAACACATCTCTACCGATACAATCATCAATCGACCCGATTATTTGGCAATCAACGAAACTTGGATGCAAAATTCCATTGTGAATGTTTGATTTGAGATGATATTGTAATACCGTTAAGAACAGACATAAAGCAACTACATCATCAGTAACGGTATCATCATCATCAAGTCGCAAAACCGGTGGAGTCGCCATATATCGTCACTTGCTTCACTGATTGCAATAGAGTTAACATTGATGTGGGAATTGTTATCGGAAATTCATTAGAAAATTAAAGAAGCAAAAGCTGGCGATATACTAAAGGGCAATGGCATCTACAAATTCGTACTCGGTTGTGTGTGTATATACCCGGGCACAGTAAAGCAGAAATTAATCTAATCCAGAGGGTGCCCTGACTAATATCTGTCCGATATTTGTTCTTGGGCATACGGGTACGCGATCCCGGATCCTCGAGCCACCACTTATTATAACCTCCGTCCAGTCCATAAATGTGGTGTCCCTTTCTTTTAATCCCCCTCCTTTTTCCTACCCTCTCCTTCTACCCATCCTTCCCCCCTTTCTATCTGTCCTATTCCTATCCCCCCGGTTTCCCCCCACAAAGGGGTTTTGGAGGTCAGATGGCAGTCGCTCCATTTAAAAACCGATATCCGCCGCTATAATGGAAAGTTCGATTTTGAGACTGGGTACGGCTAGGGCGTCGCCGCTAAACGACGCGCAGGCA
>JAATLQ010031055.1:0-10159 GCA_013421005.1 Heliconius erato x Heliconius himera | reverse complement strand
CTCGAGGAGATGAAATATTTACTTAAATTTATATTTCCATTTCTTCGCTCTGATGTCGAGGTTAAGCGCGGCGTTGAGTTCTGCCACTCAACACGCAATGCCTCCAGAATTCGGCAGAAAGTGGGGAACGGAGTGTCTTAACACTAGGTTCCCTCTGCCTACCCTGCTGTGTGCGGGATACAGCGTGAAGCTGATTTATTTATTTATTTTATTTTATTATAGTTGTCAATCAATTCTGCCTCAATCAATAATCATGTATTTTAAGCGGGCGAAGCCGTGGGCGGGCCGCTAGTTTGTATAATATTTCAAACTTGAATAAACAGACGTTTGTTATCGCTATTGCTTATTGGCGCCACTTGAAGGCATTGTGTATAGAGGGGCAGAACCCAAAGCCCCACTTTATCTCGTTACTAGAGCAAGGAAATGAAAATATTAAACATTTAAATTCCTCGAATGAGAATCGAACCCACGACCTATCCCTTTTTAAGTCGCACGCTTGTGCCCATGCACCATTTCTGGCCTCAAAGTATTTGTATACTGCATAAGTGCCTATCTACGTATATTGTATAAATAATAATCTTATCTAAGCTTGTCGCGTTCCGTCTCGTACTTTACTTATAGTATTGGATTACACTCGCTCTCCGTAGAATTATCTTGTATTACTCAAATAGGTTTAAAGTCCAGACTAAACAAACTTAGGCAAATGGGTTTGAATTGATGTTAAACGATGTATAACATTACATATCCAGAATATTCGAATAGACGAAGTTTATCTTTAATATAACTCTCGAGACATGAATACATTAATAAATCAATCAAATACAATGTACATACGTAAATATTTTTTTTATAATTTTTTAATGACACCGTCGTGATGTAGTGAAACAGTGTCTGAGTGTACTGTGGTTGTGAGTTTGATGTCCAATTTTAGTAAAAAAATATTTTCCTGAGACCCGTCGTAGCGTAGGGGAGCAAATGTGACATGTGGGACTGTGAATGCGACCGGATGTGGAGTCGATTCCCAATCGATGTAATGAAATATTTTTATTTTTATTTTCTCGATTTGGTATCGTGGTAAAGCGCGGCGTTGAGTTGAGCCACTCTACACGCAATGCCTCCAGAATTTGATAACTTTCTTTTAACCTTTTTTTGGAAACATGCTATTTATCCAAATTTAAAAATATGACCCAAATTTAAAGAGAAGAAAAGAAAAGATAAAAAAATAACAATGAAATCTAAACAGAAAACAATTCCTATTAAGAAACTTTAAGAACACTAGATAGGATTTCCTAAGAACTACTAAGGTAAAAGTTTGCTTCACCCAGACAGGGCAGGAACAACTTTACTTGACTCTTCACAGGTGATTCATTGCACTTAACGGTGTTTTTCTAACTAAAGTTCACTAGCTACTGTATTTACTACGTACTTATTGCAGGTGGCTGGCAACTATCGATCAAGATTTGCCGAATTTATTTTGTGCTCTGTTTGGAGTGGCCTGGCTTGGCTTTGGCAAACTAAAATTTATATTGTCTAACTTTGTAAATATATTTGTTTATGCAGTTTTATTTGTGTATAATTTTGAATTTAAGAAACTGGAATTGCTTAAATTCTTTAAAGCGTCAAGAATAACAATTATTTGATGATTTTTATTTTTTCAATAATTATAAAAGAAAATTTTATTTTGGTTCATTTCAGAAACACTATAGTTTTTTTTCCAAAACAATACAGTTTAAAATACATTATGTTTTCTGAAATTCATCAAAATACCTAAACTTACTTTAGAAAATTTTAAATATCTCATTGAATCTATAATAAAAAGTGATTCTAATTAACACGTTATTTAATTAGGTCCAACGGATATACTGAACGGAAACGGAAGCCTTTGCTACGTGTATCCGCTCCAAATATCTTGGGAATACCAGTGACCCTGTGTGTCTTTTGTGAAAAACGATGTACCTTTTTTTTCTTATTTAACAAAGGAACAGTTATTGATTGATGGTGCTTTTCTCTTCCTCGAATAATCTTAAATATGTATGAAGATTAAAAAAAAATATTAAATCAGCTTCACGCTGTATTCCGCACGCAGCAGGGTAAGCAGAGGGAATTTAGTGTTAAGACACTCCGTTCCTCACGTTCTTTCTGCTGAGTTCTGGAGGCATTGCGTGTTAAGAAGCGGAAACGCCGGGCTTTGCCTCGACACCAGAGTGAAGAAATGAAAATATATATGTAAATAAATATTTTATTTCCTCGAGTGGGAATCGGACCCACAACCAGTCGATTTTACAGTCGCACTTTGTGCCCCTGCGCCACGCCTGGCCTCAATAAATGAATATATATACATACTATATGGATACGTAGACATATTAAAAACTTGCATGCTGCAAGGCATAGGGAACCTAATCACTCTAGTTACTAATTTTCAAAACGCAGCATTGAGTTCTGCCACGTAATTTATTTATGACTACCCAAGTAAAAAAAACAAGTGTCAAGTGCGATTTCGATACGCCCACCGAAGGTCCGGTATAAACTTTAGGATTGGAAATCAATGGGAAGTAAGTTGTATACATATAAAAGTTGACAAATTTAAATATGCGGGCGCAACTGTTAGAATTTATTTAGTTTAATAATATAATAAATATATAGTTTTAAGATACTGCACATTTCACTCATTTTGTATTAAATGAACTACATTTATGAATATTATATGTAGTGATAACTACATTTATGAATATTATATGTAGTAATATATGTAGTGATTTTTCCTATAAATTCAGACAGACAACAAAGTGATCCCATAAGGGTTCCCTTTTACCTTTTGAGATACGGTACCCTAAAAAAATATATTTAATTAATGACTTTATTATGTCATATATTTTTATAATGGGAAAATCGATAGAAAGTTCTCTAAGTATATAACTGAACCTAATGTTTATAGGCGAGTTATGGGACCATGGACTAATTAATTAAGATCGACTGAGTTTCTACGAAATTTCAACACCCAAGGGTGTCGTACAACAAACTTCTGTGTCGTGTGTCAATGAATTATAGCCAAATATTAAGGAAAGTGTGTTTGTTTGAAAATTAAAATCTGTTAATATACAGTATTAACGTTCTGTATTAAGAGTTTCATTTCTTCGGTCTGGTTTCGAGTCAAAACGCTGTGTTGAGTTCCGCCGCGATCGCAACACGCGATGCCTCCAAAATTCGGCGGAAAATGGGCAACGGAGTGTCTTAAAATTAGGTTCCCTCTGCCTACCTAATGTGTGCGGAATACAGCGTGACGTTTAAAATAATACTTGATGATTATTGACAGCAACGCAATAAAAAAATAATTGGCCAAATATGTGTTTATTTTTTTATTTTTACTATCTTATATTAAATGTTGCAGTATAGGCAGACTTTGTGTTATATAATTACAAATAGCACGATTCTTACACAAATAAGATTCAAAGCATATCAACGACCGCTAAACAATTTTTTGAGCAATGTCGAATATTATAAGCATATTGAGGCCAGTCTTGGAACAGGGGCACAAGCATGTGACTGTAAACGCTACAGGGTATAGGTTCGATTCCCACTTGGGGAAATGAAATATTCATGTTATTTCTTCGCTCTGGAGTCGAGACAAAGCGCGGCGTTGAGTTCCGCCGGTCAATACGCAACCACTCTAGAATCCAGCGGAGTGTAGGGATAGAAGTAGCTTAGCACTAGGTTCGCTCTGCCTACTAATATTACTGATACAAGTGGGATATAGCGTGAAGCTGGAAAAAATAAACATATATAGTATTTTTTATATCTCTTCAGAAATATAAAAAAAACTATTTGTTGTATCTGTGTGTATGGTTTATAATTCTTCGTTTCGACTATCATTCTGCCGAAAGTGGCTTAAGTTAACGGTTTAATAGCAAAAAGCCTCGACCAACCAACATCTTAAGAGGCTACCGTTTAGCTGTTGGATCAAGAACCGGATACAGAACGCAGTTTTACTTCAGACGGCGCATATTGTAAGGAGGTTCCTCTTTTTAGCCACCGATGGTTTGAATCCTTGTACCACCCTCGGAACAGTGTTTTTTTGTTATTTAACATTTTGAAATGTACTTTTTATAACAATTTATTATTTAAAGAGGTAAAATTTATTTCTCTTATGTAACAAAAGTTAATATTGTTTATTTTAATTCATACTGTCAATAAATCATAAACACAATATAAACAAAAGAACATGATCTCCCGCCGAGAGCCACCGGTGTAGTAGATTGGGTAGTTTCTCTATTAAATGCGGCGTACAGCCTTTGTAATATATACTTACAGTAAAGGACCGACTTTGCAGATTTCCACTGAGGATATTTTTTATATTAAAATATATTTTAATGATTTATGTTTAGAAAATAAAAACTTTAAACTATTGATATTAGAATTAATTATAAATTTATAATGCTAACCACAAATAAACTTATTTACATACATTTAAAATTAAAATCAATTTCTATTCTACATTGCAATATAAATGTACATTTACATTTAGTGATGTCATTTGTTTAAAGTTAATATATAGTGTTGTTATTAGCATGTAGATTAGAGTGTCGATGCAGCGCTATAATTAGCCTTCATCAAAAGCTTCGAATAGCGTTTCATTAACAGCTTAAAATATATTCGTTAAGGCTTGGTGTTTGTTATGAGCGTTATTTTTTTTAATTTATCTTATATGATTCGCGTGATGATGCTGATTTGATGGCTAAGCGCGGCATTAAGTTCCGTCACTCAGGGATAGTGTTTACGATTCGATCGACCGTTGCGTTAGAGCGCATATTAAAAGAGGATTCTTATATCTAATACTGCTATGAACTCCTCTCCCTGCATGCATCCACGGTGAATCCATATAGTGTTAAGTAATTACTCCTTATTAATTAGTATAATAAGCTAAACTATTTTTTCCATTGAATCAAAGTCATAAAAAATTAAGAAACTTTGACTAAAGAACTTTCATACAAAAAAAAAACTATACATTTTATTCATTCTGTCCATTCATACAATATATTGTTCTAAAAACACATAACTTATTCCAATTTCATCAACTACACGCGACCATCAGCTTGTAAATTAACTCTACAACGGTACACACTGGAGACGAGTGATGAATACTTCATTACCACGGAAATAGGGCGAAGGTTGCTTTTTAGACGGTTTTTGTTGGCGTTTTTATTTATTTGATACACTCAGAAAGTCAATATATTTAATGGAAAATTATATACATGAGTATTTTAAATGAGCTTATATCTTATTCACTGATTTCTCGCAGAGACCGTGGCTGTTGAGACGCAGTGGGAAAAGATCTGCCTGTAAATGCCATCGCGTTGGTGGGGATTCACTACTCGAGTAACGATTATATTGTTGGAGCATTTTGTTACGCCTCAACTCAACACGTAATATGCCAAAATTGAGACGTAAAGTATGGAACGGAATGTCTCCATGCTAGGTTCCCTGTGCCTACCCTACTGTGGTGGAATAAGCGTGAAGCTATTTTTTCACACATTTTGTATATGCAGAGTAAAATCGTTTGTATGGTATGATGGTTTAAACGTTAAGAAAATGTGGAAAAAATGTGAGGAAGTTAGTAAAAGAACTATTTAATTTTCCTATATAAATTGTTATACATACTTCACTGTCACATTTTTGACGTTAATCCCTGCGGAGCGGTAGACTCAAGTCCACTCAAAATGAAGTCAACAAAATATTGGATATATTGCCGATTAATCGGATTACGGCATATTTCAATTGTAATACTCGATACGCAGCAAAATTACATTAAAATATCGTAGTGTTCTCGTCTACTGCACACGATGTGTCACTATTTTAGTTGATTGTAATAAATTCTTTGATTCTTTAGCTATCCACTGGTATAATCTTATTTTGGGTGTAGCGCATAGCTTCGAAACTAAAAGGCCAAGCAGTATGCCCCGATTTTATCATTAGATTTATTGTATTGTCCCGTATTTACGTCAAAATTCTGATGTCAGTTGGTTGTCCAATGTTTATCAATTTTGTTAATATATACTAGAATTACATAATTATGAGTCGATAGCAACGTAAATAATATGGAAAAAAAAAAATTAGCGGTCACTTATATTCGAGCCCACCCATTAGGTATGCCCAAAATGCGATGTGAACTTATGGCCGCTCGGACTTACCAATTACATTTATCCGTAAGTAAGTAGATAGAAACCGTAGCATTTGGCGCTCCGTTCTCTCTGACTACCCCGCAAGGGATAAAGCGTGAAGCTAAGTTAAGTAAAGTTAAGTAGATAGAAATTATGAAGGAATTGCTAATGTTGACATGATAAGTTTTCAAACAAAAATTGAAAACTTTATTGAATTACCCTATAAAGTTGTTGGATGGACTTAGTTGAGTGGCAAAAGCTTTGTCTGCCACATTCGCACATTTTACTTCGGTTAATTGATAAAATAAATCCAGACGTTATCAATTCCATAATTTCAGCAGAGATTCCCGATAAAATAGTTAACAAAAAGTTGCATACAGTGCTGATTAAGAAGTTGCATATATTGATGATACATGGGCCATGAGGAGATTTTAAGAATAGCTCAGTCCACCCGTAAGGCTAATAGCATATACTCCAAGCGATATCCGAGAGATCTGATTCATGAAACCATCACGGAAAATGACAGTTAGTTATTGTATCGTCGGCGATCAGTTGCGGACTGTGGGCGATCGGTAGTTGTCAAGGTAAAAGGACAAGATGTTGAAGTAGATAATCGTTGAATTGTGCCGTACTCGCCAATGTTGTCCAAAGCTTTTAAAGCTTACATCAATGTGGAGGCCAGGCGTGGCGCAGGGGCACGAGGTGTGACTGTAAAACCGACTGGTTGTGGGTTCGATCCCCATATGAGGAGATGAATTTTTGAAGAATTGAAGATTTACTTACATTTATATTTCCATTTCCTCGCTTTGGTGTCGAAGTTAAGCGCGGCGTTGAGTTCTGCCACTCATCAAGCAATGCCTCCAGAATTCGGCAGAAAGTGGGGAACAGAGTGTCTCAACACTAAGTTCCCTCTGCCTACCCTGCTGTATGCGGGAAATATAGCGTGAAGCTGATTTGATTTAATTTATATTTGATCAATGTGGAATATTGTAACTCCATTAAGTCGATAACATACGTATGTAGATGAACTGTTGGGGCGACATGTCTGAGGATGTGGATGTGCGTTGTCAAACATTGAATCCTACGCTTCAAATTACTGCAAAAGTCGATAATGAGATACTGACCATGATAGAATATATGTGTTTATTGATAAAATGTGTGAAGATTAATAAATTATTTCTTTAATAATCTTCATGCATTTTGTACATTTATTGGGTACTTTCTAATTTCAAAAAGTTCTATTAATACGACAGATGTTATTGATAATCAATTTCATATCTTTTGGTTTAAAACGGCGTAAATCTAATTTAAATAATAACAGTTAAGCCATAAATACAAAAAATGTATGAAGATAAATTAAATTGTTTATTTAATAATCTTCACGCATCTTTACATTTATTGGGTTAACTTTTCACACGGAAAGTATATCCTAATATTTCGATTCTGTGAAACCCTTTTATAATAAATATGTTCGATTGCGAGAGAATATTTTGAATTTCCTTAAGAAAATGTTACGCATAAATGAACATTCATCTTTAGTGAAGCATGAGACTAACATAGTTTGGCGGGTTCACGTTTCATTTCATAATAAAACACTTCTTTATTCGTCACGTGCGAATCTATATAATATATAATATTATATAGAAGATTATATGCATTCCAATTTTTATCTTGAGGCCAATCGTTCCAAAGGGGCACAAGCGTACGACAGTAAACGCAATAGGCTGTGGGTACAATTCCCACTAGAAGAAATGAAATATTTAATATTTTCATTTTCTCGCTCTGGTAACGCAAAAGCGCATCGTTGATTTTCTCCGTTCAAGTCTCCAGAATTCATCGCAAAATGGGGAACGGAAATGTTTTAATGAGAATAGCGTGTTTTAATATTAGGTTCCTAGATTCCCTGTGCTTATCCGTATGTGCGCGGGATATAGTGTGAAGCACAATTCGTAAAAAATGATTTTGTGACACACTGTCTATAAATATCTTTCTATGAGTTCAACTTGTAACTATCTGACTAACTAACCATATAATTAAAACAGATCTTAATTTCACTTATTTCTAATTACTTTTTCATCATGAAAGTTCTTAATTGTGTGTAGTCCATGTAAAAATACAATTATATAATACCATCTAGCTAGTTTGATGATGAAACTGAAGATGGGGACGAAATTATTAAAATAAAATAAATCTTTTAGGATAGACTTTGAGGTTATTAGAATCATCTTCACATATTCTGTTCTACTGACAGAACTGAAAGGAGGGCCTTAAGCATGTATTTTTTTTAAACTGACAATTAATTAATTGTTTCTTCTTATCCTTATACATTTACGCGAAATTTATAACATGAGAAATTAGTAAGGTATTGGACAGTGATCAGTCAATGTTTCAAATTATCTTATTATCAGTATTAAAAAATACAGCATTTCTATACATTTTCTCGACTGAAACACCAAAACTTCAGCTAAGTATAGTCCGATGAAACTATTTTATAATTTTCTGGATGTTACAAAAAATTACTTAACTTCGTAATATAATTTTATCAGTACTGAATAAAGAAAATAAGGAAAAAGTTTTTCCTCTTGCTACCTTTACTATACAAGATCTAATACTTAAGCCCTAAGCTACCTCTCCGTTTCATAAAAAAAAAAATATAAAAATATTTTAAAAGTGCTATATATAAAAAAGTATTTTTAAGTTTTTTTTTTTAATTTCAAACTTATTCGGAAACGGGAATAGACAAGGACTCAGTTTTACACATTTCGGCTTATTTAAATAGCTAAATCCAACGGCTCCGCTCTCTTGTGTTACAAAGGCAAGAGCATAACCTTAATTTATATACAGGTTGGAAGTATCAGCATCACTTTAAATGAAACCGCCGTTTTAACTACTCTATAAAAACTTAATACAATTTTTTTTCCTAAAAATGAAAAAGTATTCTTTTCAAACAAAAAACATATACTCGATTCACGAAGGCATGACATAAAAGGTAAACATGTCAAAAAAAGGTTCTTTTACATTACAGGTTTGATGGAGTTATTATCTCTATCTCTATCTCTATATCTTATAAAATAAGAACGCATTTCGTCTCTGTCTGGCCTTTCTAAGCGATCTTCTTCTAAACCACCCAACGGATTTTGATGCGGTTTTCACCATTAGGTAGAGTATTTTTCAGGGAAGGTTTATGTATAGTTTATTATATGCATATTTTAATGTAATTTGACATAAATATGATAAATGTGCATAAAAGTCCTACCCGTTGAGAAATCTTCACGCATGCGCTGCTTTAATGGTAAGTCCTTCATGAAAACAATGTACTAGACTATTATTCCTCGTAATAAGATCTACAAAAAATAACTAGTAATTTAAATATATTTTCTTATTGTAAGGGATGTGTATCCATAATGATATTAATCCTTATCTTTTTATATAAGTTCTTAATTTTTTACGTTACGAAATTACAAATAGTTTTAGAGAAAAGCTATATCGACTCATGTTTAACCCTTACTTTCAGTATATATATATAAGTTACCTTTTGGCCATTTAATATAGATTAAAATGTTGTTTACTATTTTTCATTTCAATAAGTACTTTAGAAGATTAGTAGCACAGATTTAAAATTACGGTACTAAAAAATTCTTGCCGTGTAACGGCTCGCCGCACACCACGCATCCCGCCGCGCCCCGCAACCTTTTGCTTATAAAAATGGATCCGCCGCACCCGCCTGGCTTCTTTCCCCCGGGCATGGAAGGAAGGCCTGGTCATCATGTTGCCCAGGGCTGGGAAGAGCTCGCAGCCTGAGGGATACCGATCTATAACCCTCCTTAGCGCGGTCGCCAAGCTGTTTGAGAAGTTATTCCTCTCACTTCTCCAGTCGCACATCCACCCACGAAGCGAGCAGTTTGGCAAGCGGGTATACCACTCTGGTTATACTATGCCGCAACAGCGATCAACCGAAAGGAGAGTGCAATAGTAGTCTTCTTCGACGTAGCGCGCGTATTCGA
>JAATLQ010031054.1:0-33959 GCA_013421005.1 Heliconius erato x Heliconius himera | reverse complement strand
ATCTCCGCTTTTGTCAGATTCAGAAGTTGTTTTAATTTGTTCGTTTTGGTTGCTGTTACAGTTCACTGCCCATTCATGATTACACGCTGTTATCTTAGAATCCCAAACTGTTCCTTCACCACATGTAAATTCATATACTGTAAACATACCATCATCACTTTCAACACATCTATAGAATTTCTTACAATCGTTTTCATCGCCAATAAATCCACTTGTTTGACATTTACCAGTACTGTTTATAGCCACCGGTGTTGTTGATATTGGGCTTCGTATAGTTGTACTAGAATGGGAATTGCCTTGTTCAGGACTACTTTGAGTCGTATAGCTATTATCATATTCTTCCATAGAACTTGGTGTAGGTGTATTCATTTCGTTAATGTTGCTTTCTGATGCTGCGCTTATACTGCCACTACATTCCTTTACTGCCCATTCATGATTACAAGCTTGAATCTTAGGATCCCATAACGTTCCATCACCACAGTAAAAATCATAACGTTCATAGCCCCCGATATCGTTTTTAACACATCTGTAAAATTTCTTGCAATCATATTTGTCCCCAGCGAATCCATCTCTGGTACATTCATTATTATTGGAAGTTGTTGTTGTCGAAAAAGTTGTTGAAATAGGTTTTGCAGTTGTATTTTGTGTATTATAATTTTGTGTTGAATATCCACTGCTTGCATCATTACTACTAAGTTCGGAGCTGTATGTAGTACTTTGAGAATATAAATTTTGTGTTGTATTGTTTATATTTGGAGAATAAGTACTTTGTGAGATAATTTGCATTTCTTCTTTTGTTTCTGTATTTCCACCGCAACTTTTTACGGCCCAAGCATGATTACATGCTTCAATAGATGAGTCCCAGACAGTTCCTTCGCCACATAAAAATTGATGTTGAATATATCCTCTGTTTCCATTATCTACACATCTATAAAACTTCCTACAATCATTAGAATCACCGATAAAACCAACATTTTGACATATATTTTTATTCATTTCCGGTTCTTTTGAAACCTCATTTATTTCATTTTTATCAGGTCTCTCAGTTTGTGTCTCTTGTGCATTATATTCTGTGTTATAATTATTACTTGGTATAACGCTCATTGTCGTGGCTTGGACATATGAGTTAGTGGTAAATTTATCTGATACTTTAGTTGTTTCTTTTTCGACTTTTGTTATATTTGTAGTTGACTTAGACCCACAAGATTTTACAGCCCACGCATGGTTACACGCTTCGATATCCTGATCCCATAAAGTACCTTCTCCACATTTGTACTCAAACTTGGTATAACCTCCGTTGCCATTATCAACACAGCGGTAAAATATTTGGCAATTATTTAGATCTCCAACAAAGCTAGTATCCTTACATTCTTTAACAGACTCTGTTGCAGATGTTGTACTAGAAATAAGTGATACAGTAGTGGGCTTGGTTGTTTCTTCTTGAACCTTTATTGGATTAAGGTAATTAAGGTATTGGTATGGTAATGATTTACCATTATTTTCATTAATTAAACCATCGTTAGTAGTGCTAATTGTAGTAATCTTATAAGTCGTTGAACTGCTACTAGAAACAAAACTATCACTAGATGTTGTTAGAGTAGTGCTAGGTGAAACACTCTTAATTGGTGACAATCCACCACATTCCTTTACAGCCCATGCATGGTTGCAAGCTTCGGCTGTACTGTCCCATACCGTGTCTTGGCTACAAGAAAATTCATATTTCATAAATTTTCCGTTACCGCTATCGACACATCTATAAAATTTAGAACAATCATTTGGGTCACCCACAAATCCACTCTGCGAACATTCCACAGATTTTCCTCCTTGCATTTGTGTCACTTTTTGAGGGAGTGTTTCTGTGGAGTAACCTATTGTTGTTTGTTTTTGTATATTTCCATATTGGTCATTAATCTTTGATGTGTCTTCACTAATATGACTATTTACAATTGGTGATTGATTTATTGATGGACTGTTATAATCATTAATTTCATTTGCATTGTATGAATCTTTATTAAAATCTATTGTCCCACTATTTTCCATTTGGTTTGGTTTATTTTCATCATTAGCACCATAATTATATTTTTCTGTCGTTTTTAATCCGTAATTGAATTGCTGATATGTATTTTGTGATGTGACATCATTAAAAGATTCATTATCTTTAAAAGAGTCATTGTTTCGGCCACATCGGCTATTGCGAGCGGCCCAAGCGTGATTACAGCTTTGAATATTATCATCCCATATTGTAGAATCACTACAAAAAAACTCATGCCGTATAAAACTTCCGTAAGAATTCCGTACACATCTATAAAATTTCCTACAATTTTCATTATCTCCTATAAACCCATCAGATACGCATGGGTTACTTTTATCTAAAAGAGGTGCGACAGTTGTCAAAGTCATCTGATATGTTTCATTCCTTGAGCCCATCCAAGGATAAACTGGTGCTGGTGCTGGTGGTTCATATTTTACTGTGGTTGTCGTGTGAAAATATTTTTTTGATGTACTTTTTGTAAAAATATCAGACTGCAATGGTTTTACAGTACTTAGCATTAAAACTGTATCATTAATTGGGCTTGATTGACTGATATGGGATGGTAAAATTGTGCTTATGGGTGATGGAAGTTCATGGCCTACTTCATTATCTTCATTTTCATCGTTATTATCATGTGTTGACATTATTCCACCACATTCAGACCGTTTTGTGCTTCGAGCATGGTTACAAATTTCTGTCTCGGGATCATATACAGTACCTGGTCCACATTGATACTGAAAAAATGTACAAAATGTTATTAAATGTCTGATTTAAATGAATAGTAATAAAAAAAGTTCTTAAGTAATTTTGTCTGACAAAGTTAAACTGTTTTGTAGAATGGGCTGATTCTGATCTTTCAATTTTATCAAAAATGTTTCAATATTGTCTTAAATAATAATAAACACGAAAGCAATTTAGATAAATAAATTAAAAAATCGTATAATTCGTGTAGCAGGTGACTCTGCGAGCAGGTCGTTTAATATATGCGTACTTAACTTATCAACCAATAATACATATGATAGTCTTAAACTTTAACATTTACTTAGTAATTACCCTGAAAATATTGAAATTTCCACGATGCGATGCCTTCACGCACCGATAGAATACAGAACAGTCGGTTGGATCTGCTTTGAACCCTTCGTCAAGACATACTATCGGATTTGGCTTAAATCCTGAGTATAATTTGACTATTCTTCCTGTAACACGTCCTTGGCGAGCATCCGTATTAGATTCTGGAATTGATTTGGATATAAAAAAATATGAAAAGATGTTATTTATATATTCAAAACTTATTTTAATGCTTCTCAACAATCAATATATTGCAACGTACCATTTTTATTTGCTTGTATTATTTCAGTAAGTGCAGACAAAATGATAAAAGATAGGCAAGATTTTCTAACGTATATATTCATTTTCTCGAAAGATGAATATTGTTATTACAAGGACATCATAACTTGTACCTGAAACAAAAGTGTAGAACGCTTTATTAGTTAAATATTATATAATTAGAGGCCAGTCGTGGCGCAGCGGCACGAGGTGTGACTGTAAAACCGACTGACTGGTTGTGGGTTCAATCCCCACTCGAGGAGATGAAATATTTATATTTCCATTTCTTCGCTCTGGTGTCGAGGTTAAGCGCGGCATTGAGTTCTGCCACTCAACACGCAATGCCTCCAGAATTCGGCAGAAAGTGGGGAACGGAGTGTCTTAATACTAGATTCCCTCTGCCTACCCTGCTGTGTGCGGGATACAGCGTGAAGCTGATTTATTTATTTTTTATTTTTTATTATATAATTATAAAATATGTTATGCTTTGGAAGTGATAACTTCTTATGGAAGGGTAAGCCGTTTCGTTACGTAACGCATCGTTACGGCGCAAGTTCGGCTTCTCGTTCTCTCAGGTAGGCTTCTCCTCACACAGCGCTTGCCGTACTTTAGACAGACCCTTCCCTTCTCTCTTCGCATGACTCAGTGATTAGTGTGCGAGAGACAGTGATCATGTCACCTCATGCCAATTGTTTAACTGATTTCTCATAGTAAATTTTTATGAAGATAAACTTTGGCTTTTATGATATGTAATTTGGATAAAAATTAAATTATGGATAAAATAAATATAGTAATAATGTACATTATTAGTATCACTTTCTTATCCTACACGAAACCTAGCCGAGTACCTTTTAAGGAAAAAAGGAACCTTTATAAGAGCACTTTGTTGTTCGTCTGTCTGTCAAAAACCTATATCTAAGGTACCTCTAGTGATATCGAGTTAAAATTCAAACCATATACACAGATCTACGGCCCCAAGATTTCCTGTAAAAAATGTATTTCTACATTTACTTAATATGGCCGTTTATATCACAAAAAATGCGTATTTCGACACATACAGGGAATCAAAATGAATAGGGTACTTGCAGTTAACCTAGAATTATAAAATTTGGCAGCTAGCATCTACAGATAATATTAGCTTAGGAAAAATTCTGAAAACTAAAAAATTAAACTAAACTGACTTCACGCTTTATCCCTAGCGGGGTAGTCAGGGAGAACGGAGCGCCAAACGCTACGGTCTCTACGTACCTCTTTCGCCTCGTCCACTGTCATAAACCTCTTCATACATGCCCTACGGGGGGCCCTCAAGCGTTTTACGTGACCTTCCTCCAGTATCTTTGATACTGTGTTTTCGAAGGTGAACCGAGGTCTGCCCCTACCTCTCTTACTGCTCACTTTTCCATCATAAATCTTTTTTGCCATTCTTTCATCACTCATTCATTCGACGTGCCCAAACCAGCTGAGCACGTTCTTCTTCATTCTCACCGTGACATCCTCGCTAGTACCTGCCATTCTGTGTACCTCTTCATTGTGGATTCGATCAGCTAAACTGACTCCGCATATCCTACGAAGAGATCGCATCTCCACAGCATTCATCTTTCTTTCATTCTGAAAACTACATTTATGGTTATATCCTTAAAAAGTAATCGCCTTAAAAGGGACAAGATTTGATATTAAAGCCGCTAGTTTAAGCTGCAGTTGCTAGCAATCAAGTTGAGCTATTAGATGAAAGGGCTCTGGCTAAGCTAAGCTCCAATTTCAGAAAAAGTTTGAGACCTCTAATTTTTGTACGAAACCCTCGAAGTGATCCCGACTCGCGCTTGTCCGGTTTCTTATAATAAACTTAATGATGAATATAATAATCCAAATATCAAATACCTAATTCAGATTAATATATAAATCCCAGATAATATTGTAGGGTACTATTTTTCTGTCTAAATATAGGGTTAACAATCGTTTGCGTTTTCAGCACGAATTTACTATGCTGTAGGGCAGGGGTACCCAACCTTTTCTTGATCAAGGACCACTCTTATATAATTCTTGGTAGCAGGGACCACTATAAATGTAGGTATATTAAAAATTAACTGATAATCAAACAGAAACTGAGAACGCCTAACAATCCCCAGTCATAAAATTAAAATTGTTCGCGGACCATATTTAAGCTTATGCGGAGCACTGGTGGTCCGCGGACCACTGGTTGGGAACCATTGCTGTAGGGTGTTGTTACAGTAGATTTAACTAAATCGTTATTACTAAAATCGTTACATAAAATACATTTTGTCATTATTATTTAATTGAGTGAGTAAAGCTTAAAATACAAACATCTATATAAAATTAACGACTGCAAAAAGTTATCTTGATATAAAATCTCGAATTTGATTAAACAATTAGTGTCTAAAATGTATATTTGTTTTTATTGCTATTTAAAATTCTTTGGTGATTAATAAGGGCTTTTTAACTTCTAATTAAATTTTGTGTATTCATATCTAATAACATATTATGTTATTTTTATTATCTTTAGTGAAAAAAAAAACAGATAAAGAATTAAAAAATAGAGAAAGTTTTAGAAAAAATACAATTTTAGGATATTCAGTATCGTATGAAACTTAAAAGAAATAGATAAAGATTTTAAATAAAATTTTCCGACATTTCCACAAGCACTGCAGATAATGTGTTGAGAAATGTTATCACGTAATACAAAATCAAATTCAAGATTTCTAAGTAATAAATATTATTATTTATTTAAAAGAATAACATGTTCAGCACATGACAGCTGTCTTCTTTGATGCGTTTTAATTGTAAAACGTGATAAAAATAATTATTTCTTCTGATTCATTGAAAATAATATTGCACACTTCGTGATATTCATCAAAACATTCACATTGAATATGTATAGGTATTCTTAATAAATGTTATTCTTCGTTGGATTTTCCATTTATTTCTTAATTTGTTAGTAATACTTAATCCACTCTAACTGGTTCGAGAAATATATTAAAAAATATCTCAAAAATATGCTTTTGTATGGTCAATGTTTTTATAAATATTTAGTTCCATTGAGTATTTTATTATTTTTAACATTTTTAAAGTGTTATTCCACACTTAGAAAAGAAAAATACTTTTTGGAAAACGTATTAAAATTTGAAACTTGACGCCAGTCGTGGCGCAGCGGCACGAAGTGTGACTATAAAATCGACTGGTTGTGGGTTCGATCCCCACTCGAAGAGATGAAATATTTACTTAAATTTATATTTCCATTTCTTCGCTCTGGTGTCGAGGCTAAGCGCGGCGTTGAGTTCTGCCACTTAACACGCAATGCCTCCAGAATTCGGCAGAAAGTAGGGAACGAAGTGTGTACACTAGGTTCCCTCTGCCTACCCTGCTGTGTGCGGGATACAGCGTGAAGCTGGTATTAAAATTTGAACGTAGTGGCATTTGCCCACGCCCAAAAAGTTGTATTATACTATAACGTGATCTATTTAATAATTAACCACAGGAAATGCAACAGCCACACATAATTATTATAATAGTTCAAAATTACCTTATTGTATAAGTCCAAAGTCAGGTTGCTATTAAGTTTTTTTTTTATATTTTAATTTTGAACTAAAAAATATTTAAAAAAACGTTTATTGGTTGACTTTGTTTGCCTTACCGTATTCTATTACTAGTGTATGATAAGGCCAAAACCTATAATAGTACCTACTATGACCAGTAAACTACGGAGTACAGAATTAATAACTTAATCTTATAAATTATTTATTATAGAATAGAATTATGGGACCATATGTTATTTAATTAATTACTACTACAAAGTAAAGATAAACTTATAGTTAAAATGTGTGTGTAAAAAAAATCAGCTTCTCACTGTATGCCGTATGTTAAGACCTAATGTTAAGACACTCTATTCCCCACTTTTCGTAATGCATCACATTGCGTGTTGAGTGGCGGAACTCAATTTGGCCTTTTCGCCAGAGCGAAGAAATGAAAATATTAAGAAATTAATTCCTTCGAGTGGGGATCGAACCCACAACCGTCGTGTTACAGTCGCAACAGTCAGTCTTACCTTCGTACATAACTACCTCAGCCTCAGCAGTGTATATAGAGTAAGAATAAAAAAACCAATATTTATCTGTATTGCTTTATTATAATTATACAGTATTAACTTACAAGTTTTTCAAAATAGAGTTGTTATCACTTAGTTAAGAAAATAACCATACACTCCCCCATATTGAGAAATAAAAAAAGACTTCAAAGAAACATGAAAGGATCATCTACATTCAATCATCTCATTCTCGTTAATACCTTAGGCAGCTTAAAGGTCACATGTGAACAACCAGCCACCAGCAACCAGTCGTGTAAAAGCAAATCGACACAGCTAGTTCATTGCCGCAAATAATAATTACAGGTTGTTTTATAAAAACATTGGAGAAACAGGCCGCGGTGATTTTTTTCTTGTGTTTGTTGACACATTACTACCTAAGGTATTCTGGTGAACAAATATAATTATGTATACTTTTTACAAAATTGTTTTTTTTTTATATTATTTTTTTTTGTTGTCTGTACAAGCTCCAGTATCGTTTTAGTGTAATGAAGGAGTTAATCGTGAAATTATTTTTAAATTGAATTACACGCTTTCTATAAGGGATAAGGAGAAAAAAATAAGTGTATGGTGATTTTATATGAAAATCAATTTTTCAAGCCAGTCGAGGTGCAGGGGTACAAAGTGTGACTGCAAGAGCGACAGGTTGTGGGTTCGATTCCCACTCGCTCTGGTGTCGCTACATGCAATGCCTTAATAATTTGACGGAACGGCATTACGTTCCGTTGTCACTGCTTAACACTAGGTTTCCTCTGTCTACCTTGATGTGTGCGGGATACAGCGTGATGTTAAAAAATATTAGTAAGCCCTTTTGCATATTATAATCATATAATTTTTAAGATTTATGAGCGTTCTTTTAAAGCAGTGTCACCCTTATACAACGTCATTATGGTTTTTTTTGTTATATTTATAGTATTTATTTCGCGACTACATGTGAATACATGAAAGCAACGGTGTAATAATTAAGTATTACAGAGTTAAAGCAAGTTAAATATTTATTTACTCAATTATCTTTTTTTTTCCTTAAATAAAATTATAAGATAACTTCACACGGTTTTGAAGAAACATTAAACGGAGTGTAAATAGAAAATATTAATAGTATATATTATACTTGATTACTACTGCATTTCTCTTATAATATATACAGAGTGTTTATGTATCGCCATTTTAAATGAAAGCACAGTTTTAACTACTCTATAAAAACCTAATACAAATAAAATAAAAGGGATTTTGCCAAAAATTTAAAAGTCATTTCTTTAAATAAAATTATCGTTGTAAAATAAAATGCCATTTGTTAAGAATGACAATGAAATGAAGACACAAACCTATCGACAACATCGCACACGCTTTATTCACAAAATCGAGTCGTAGGTATTGGCGGTGAAGTTGAACGTTCTTCGTATTTCCGTTTATTATAGAAAATAGATATAAATAGATATTGTGTTAAATACAATGAGAGATTAAATAATAATTAACTGTCTCATTTTGAAGTGCAAGGGGGAAACGGAGTGTCTTAACACTAGGTTCCTTCTGTTTACCCTGCTGTGTGTGGGATATAGCGTGATATATTTATTTTTATTAATAATACCAAATATATCAAAACAATGCATTCTCAATAGTAACATAAGTAAGGCCGTAGACCCCTGCGTGTGATTGTATAAATTACAAAATTTTATTTTCTTATTTTATACGCTTATAAACGAAAATAAAATCGAGTTCGAATGTTATTTATAGCACAGAGTGACGTATGGGCTCGTTTATAATGGCCAAGGCGAAGCGAGAGTAAAATTTCATAAGTCAGCCGCGACCATACTTTATTGCAGGTTGTTGAGATGTGCAGGTGAAACAGGTTAGAGAGGATTCCACCTAGCAGCTGTAGTGACTGCATTCTTGCGGTTGGTGTCTGATTAAACAACAAGTTGTCTTTAATAACTGCTGCAAATGTAATATTATCGATGATCATCAGCAAACAGGCGTGTGTGCTACACTGCCAATTGCGAGGTCTGAGATAATGTTAAGTAGTTAAGTTGCTTTCTGTAATAACCGTGTTAAGTTTCACATACGCCTATAGGAATATAATGTGGGTTTTTTAATCTATTTAAACATTATGTATTTTAAAAATTTGTTAAAATTACAATTAAGTTGTTTTTTTGCGATCTTCTTTTTATATGTGACTAAAGTTTATATAATTTTATTTTTAAATATAATATTTTCAAGTATTAACCACTTATATGGCCGGATTTTTGTATTAGACCTTTAAAAAAAAAGGAATTACTGTAGGCGTATTCACAATAAAATGCTGCAGCAACCCTTAGCGTTAGCTAAACCATCTCTATACCTAATAGAAAACCAAGACAGCGAGTTCGAAATTTATGTTCAAAAATAAACGTGAGTCAATAAATTAGAATTTAAACAACTCTATTAGTTATTATTACAATAAAAATGCATTAAATATAAAATAAATATTAAAAAAAACCTATACTTACCTAACCACTTAATTAAAATAATCTATTTAAAATCAATACATCATTATCATTTCCGGTTAAATGTAGGTACCTATCAGATATCTCACAGGTATCTTTTAATAATATAAAATTGAAGCAATCATCACTTATTTATTATACATTGCTCATACTCACGTTCACGGTCAAGGCTACTGTTTAGTATTCATAAAGTAATTGATCAATTACTGACTCGTATGTACACGTAAGCAAATTTCTCTTACTGGTTAAAAGTTACGTGTCGTGCTATATTTACTTTATTTTTGGTATATTTTTTATGAATTTCTTTCTTTTTTTAGCTTTAGGCTGTATCCCGTATATAACAGGGTAAGAGTGGGAAGCTACTGTTAAGACTCTCCGTTCGCCGACAGAGATGTTGAGTAACAGGATATGTCTCTAATCTACTAGACAGCGCCTGAGGCTCTGAGCGCGATAGTTGTGGGTTTGATTCTCACTCAAAGAACGAGTAAATTATCAGCGTCGAGTTCTACCATGAACAATAGAGTATATAGACTACCTTCTTTCGCAGAAATAAACGTTAAGCTGAAAAAAAAGTTATTACTAAGGGTTTAATTTTTATAATTACAAAAGGAAATAAAGACGTACCTTCGTAATTATGACTGACATCATATAAACAATTATTATTGTAAAAGATATGTGTATATAAATATTAAATTAGATAATTGCAACACATATAAATAAAAATGTTAACTATTGACCTAAGTGCTCCGATCTCTGTATAACGGATGCCTAATAATTATTTATTAATAATTAGAATCATTAAAGATATGTAGGTATTATTGTATTTTTTTCCGTATATATTAGTCATACTAAATCTTTTGAATAATAACTTATATAACCGCACTACCTAAGCTATATGAAAAAAAAAATACCCGTAGCTGGGTACTATCCAGAAACAGCTCATTCTATTTCGTTATATCGTTATATATAATTAATATTTACATATATCTATATATTAGAGCATTTTAGCTTCACGTTGTATCCCGCACGCAGCAGATTAGGCAGAGAGAACCTAGTGTTAAGACCATCAAGTTTTCCGTAATATATTGAAAGCATTGCGTGGCGGAACTCAACGCCGCGCTTTGCCTCGACACCCTAGAGCGAAAAATATTCATATGTTAAATATTGCATTTCCTCGAGTTGCAATCGAATCCACAACCTCTTGCATTTACGCGCCACGAGTGGGTTCAAATTATGTTTTATTTAAAATATATAAATATATATCATTTTAATTAAATGTTTTCCTTGATTCTTATTATTACGTTGCACACTGCTTCTATGTACATAGAAACATAAAATACACATACAAAAAAGTAAGCTACTTAAATAAATTTGGTTAGTAAGAGGAAACTATAATTAATGACATAAAATTAAAATCTTCCTTATGTTTTTAAGACGGATGATAGCAAAAAATGAAACGCAACGGTTGCTTCTAACAGAATTTGCATAATGAATCCAAGTAGGTAAGCTGTAAACATTTATTTTACAAATTATTTTATCATTTTTTGGTGCAGGGGTCTTTGATCTTATAAAAGTAACGGTAAAAAATAAGGAAAAGCATCTAACATACAATTATGTAGATAGGTACAAATGTAATACCATTATGTCTGTCTATCATAAATTGTTTTTGACCGATAAAAATGACAAGTTATTCATACAAGTCCCGCAATTTCAAAGTAACAAATATAAATAAATAAATCAGCTTCACGCTGTATCCCGCACACAGCAGTGTAGGCAGAGGGAACGTAGTGTTAAGATACTCTGTTCCCCACTTTCTGCTGAATTCTGGAGGCATTGCGTGTGGCGGGACTCAATGCCGCAAGTTACAAGCATAAATCTTAAATATAGCAGTTTTTTTTACATTTTTAAAGTGTTATTCCACACTTAAGAAAGAAAAATACTTTGTAGAAAACATATAACAAATTCAACGTAGCGGGATTTGAACCCGCGCCTCTTTGAAAACCGTCCAAGCGCTCTAACCAACCAAGCCATACGTTCCCATCGAAATTCTTATATGCTTGTTACAACTTTTTTTTGTTGCTAGCTTCCTATAGGGAGATTTTTACAAAGAGGCGCGGGATCAAATCCCGCTACGTTCAATTTTTTATATGTTTTCAAAAAAGTATAATATAACAGTTACCACAAGATTCACACCAACAAATGTGAACAGTCCGACGTGCCCTATTCTACGTTACAACCCCTTTCTTAGTAATAAGAGATTTTAAACTCCAGATTCCTTTTACGTAAGTTTCAAAGTATAAATTCGGAATTAAAAATCTATTTAATCGAATATGATATTAACTGATGTATATTTAAAATAATAGTCGAAAAGCTTGAATATGTAAAATAATACAAATATCGCAATAGAGGCTGTAAAAGCTTATTAATAACAAATAAATATTTATTGCTATATAGTAATATGAATATGTATATAAAAAGCACCTATTCTTTTTAAATAGATAGACTATTATCGTCTTTCGTACCTTGACCCCACGTGCATAACCAGGATACCGTAATTTTCCTGCCAGATCACGATATTCATGCAAGCATGTCAGTCATTACATGATGACTTCACAAGGTTTAATAACCATATAAGTTACTATATATAAGCTTCTAAGTTAGAAATTTTTAGATATAAAACACAACAGCGGCACGAGGTGTGACTGCAAAACCGACTGGTTGTGGGTTCGATCCCCACTCGAGGAGAGGAAATATTTACTTAAATTTATATTTCCATTTTCTTCGCTCTGGTGTCGAGGTAAGCGCGGCGTTGAGTTCTGCCACTCAACACGCAATGCCTCCAGAATTCGGAAGAAAGTGGGGAATGGAGTGTCTTAACACTAGGTTCCCTCTGCCTACCCTGCTGTGTGCGGGATACAGCGTGAAGCTAATTTAATTTTATTTTTAATTTAAAACAAAAATTTAAATAAATACAAAAAAAACGAGAAGAAAGACTTTAGTGTTTAAATAAAAAATCGTAAATCAAAAATATTTATAGCATTATTTCAAAGTGCTTATGTCTTTCTTTTTTAATTTTCTCTTATATTATCTTATCTATCTTAGTTTAAAAGACATTCAATATTCTTATATACTGAATTGAAGTAAAATTGAAATATTTTATTCTACAGAACTTCTTTATATTACACTTCAACTATACTCGTAAAAATCCAAATACATTTAAATACAATTTCTGAGATACGATCATGTTTTCACAAGCAATGTGGTTATACTCTACGCGAATATTTTTATTTACATTCCAAAGTATCCACCTACACATTTCACATTAAACAATATTATGATTTCTGCCTTTATATTTGATTTTCTATTTAGATTTTACTTATCGAATTATGTTTGTAAATTGGACGTCTGTATGTGAATGACCGTGTAAACTACGGTAATTCCAGTCTAATATATCACAGTTCATCAAGTTAACGGTACGACGATGGAACCTGTAAATTTGACACTAAGAAAACAATAGAACTTTAAACATTATTAATTACTTTAGATCTCAATATTAGGTAGCAAAAATTAGAAATCATTTTTCTTGTGATTATATTAAACTAAAAATATTTATATTTTTATTGTGATTAATGATCATCTTAAAATAATTTGACTCTAACATAGTTTATAACGTGTTTGCATTTTATAGGCTTTGATAAGACGACTTAATCATTTTGAACAGTGATGAATCATACTCTGGTACCGTGAATAATTTAAAATCAAACTACAAATTTAGAAATACATAAATGTATAAGTAGGTATGTATACTGTACGCTTAGTGTAATAAGACAAAAAGTAGACGAAAAGAGGCTACTGGTTTTTACTTTTTATCTTTACACATTTCCCCAGTGTATGCAGGATAAGTAATTAAAATTTTAAGACCAACATCTCCGTTCTGTATTTTCTGCCTGAAATCGCTTAAATCAATTTAGAAAACACATATACTAAAGGAAATCTTTTCCTATGGCAGGTTAAAGAGTACTTACTCTTTAACCAGCCATAGGGAAAGCTATAAACATGTTAGAACGAATTTGAGATATGTTTAATTATTGGACATTGTTAATGAAAAATCAAGGATTGCAGACGTAAACATGTATTTTTTTTTTCAGCTTCACACTGTATCCCGCACTCAGCAGGTTAGGCAGGGGGAACCTAGTGTTAAGACTACCCACTACCTACCCACTTTCCGCCAATTTCTGGCGTGTTGAGCAGCGTAACTCAACGCCGCGCTTTCCCCTCGACACCAGAGCGAAGAAATGAAAATATAAATGTAAATAAATATTTCATCTCCTCGAGTGGGGATCGAACCCACAACCAGTCGATTTACAGGCACACTTTGTGCCCCTGCGCCACGACGGGCCTCACTTTGTGTTTTTTTATCTTGAAAAATAACTAGCTAATAAATGACATATGCTACGTTTATATCACAACAAATTCGGATACATGTACTAAATTTACTAAATAAAAGATATTCAACATTTATTATTATATGTTTTACAAAGTAGATAGGCCGAATATTTGAGGAGGTGCTAAAAGGTCTAGTTCCCGTCATATAAATCAATCTAGTGTAGCAACACGCTGCTGGTTCCGGACCGTAGTTTGATAGTATCGCTATCATCCGGTGATTCTGAAGCTTTATCGTTTTGCAACTGATACAGTAAAACTTTCTATTGTTGTAGTGTTAATTGTATTCTTGCAATAAAATTTAAAATTAGTTCAATGTCAGTCAAAATGTTTTTTAATACTTTTAAACTACATACGTTTAAAATCTCTATGTATTGTAGATTAAAATAATATATTTACCATACAATCACTCTAGATGAAATATTTACTTAAATTTATATTTCCATTTCTTCGCTCTGGTGTCGAGGCAAAGCGCGGCGTTGGGTTCTGCCACTTAACACGCAATGCCTCCAGAATTCGGTAGAAAGTGGGGAACGGAGTGTCTTACACTAAGTTCCCTCTGCCTAACCTGCTGTGTGCGGGATACAGCGTGAAGCTGACAATCTCTCTAGTTAATATATGTGTGGATGTGTATTTAGTTTCTTAGTATCAAAATAATTTTATATACATATACCAATTTCATTTTGCACCACCGTTTATAAAAATGTACTCCAAAGTCGAAATTATGGTCTTTGGATCATCATAAAAGTAAATAAGGTACCTACACAATTTTCTTTGAATTTGGAGATTTTAATATCACGTAATAAAATTTACAGTATTAATTGTATAATACTTATGGCGCTTATTCACCGTAAAAGAATAGCTATATATCAGTATTTTTGGGGTTTCGTACCTCAAAAGAAAAGACAAAACTCTTTCTTTTTGGATCACTTCGTCTGTCTTTCTGCCCTTCTGCTAAAATCATTTCTATCAAGATCGCGTGGAGGTACCGATCTCAAATTCATAGCAAATTTCCAGGTCTACATTCCCTTAGAACACAAAAAGTTAAATTTCTAAGTCAACACTACAAGCGTTTATACAATTTTTGCATTCTATAAGAAATTCTTCGGCTACTCTGTAGTAATAAACCCTGGGGAAGTGAAATTCGAATCCTCGATGGACTTAGTACAACTCGCACTTGACTGTTATTTTTTTTTTTATTTTACTCACATATTTAACTTAAATCATTTTAACGACGATGTATAAATTGGAGTCAACGTAACTTACTCGATGATGAATTCATCGTCTAAATTAAATATCATAAAGATTCCTTTCAAAGTAATAATACACTATAATTATTGGTCATATTTTGTAACGGTAGAAAAATTGACTAGATTTTTTAAATTTGGAATTATAAATTATTATCTAGGTTGTGTCACGTGGCCCCTGTACCTGTTCACTTACAAGGAAAAAGTCGTTTCTCAGATGGAGAAAATAAGAGAAACAAAATGTGTTTATTCTTAACGTTAGGTATATGCTAAAGCCTAAATACTAAATTTGAAGTTGTGTCTAATAGCGCCAACCGCAGTGCGACATCTCTCTCTCTACTCTCTCTCGCTGCTGGAGAACCTAATAGGAAGTTTTGGAAGAGATTTAACCAATATTCAGAAATCAATGAGCAAGGGTATTTCTCAACAATAAGATAATAAAATATTATTTTTATTATTACTTATTACTTCCTACGACACACCCTAAAAATCTATAAAATTTGACAATATCTTTTATGCTTCCACGCTTAGAACTAAACAAAAATGGGTGGATACTTCACAATCGTAAACATCGTCGTAACCAAAGAAGTTATATTCAAAAACATGCATTTTTATGACAATATCCCTTATATTTTTGAATTTAAGAGCTAATAAAATTAAGCGGTTAAACTGCAATAAATATTTTTTGTTTATTACATACTTCCCCAAAACAATTTCGTTTAAGTTTGCACGAGATTCGCACGCTATATATATGTTTTTTTTTTATTATTATTTTTTGGTATTAGGAATCAACGGTATTAAGCAATACAGTCTTAATGAACCGTTCAAAATTGCCAATATCAGATATAAAAAACATCACTAACTGAAGATTATTTTGAATTTATGATTTAAGAAGTCACACACGTTTCACTAAATTTATATAATTTGGAAAATATATATATATTTTTAATTTTGTCAATATTATTTTTTTATATGAAGTAAGGATAACATAATTTTTAAAACAATAACAGCACTTTTTGTTTACTTTTTTATTTAAATGCTGGAACTTGTCGGAACTTTGACCCTTTGTTTTTACAAGCTTTCATTTAATTAATATTTATATAACTGTTACAAACATTTGTCTTGTATGAATAACAAATATTTAAAATATTTTATTTTTTAAATACTTAAGAAAAAATAACAACGCCATCGTTTAACACTTAAAATGTTAGACTTTGTAAAATACATATAAATAAGTATTTATATGACCCAATTAGAACAGTGGATTCGATTGTCTCAAACTTAGCTTCACGCTGTATCCCTAGCGGGGTAGTCAGACAGGACACTAAACGAGCGCTAAACGCTACGGTCTCTACATACCTCTTTCACCTCATTCACTACCATCAACCTCTTCACACACTTTCCGGAGGGTCCTTATGTTTTTTAAGTGACCTTCCTCCAGTATCTCTAATACTGTGTTTTCGAAGCCTACCTCTCTTAAAGATTAATGATTGAAAAGGGAGCGGTAAGACAGGTAGAGTTGTCTTAAAACTCATGAAATATAAGGAATAGAATATTTCAGACGAGTCGCGGCGCAATGGCACAGGCTTGTGACAGTAAACGTATTTTCATTTGTTCGCTCTAGTCCCGAGGCAAAATGCGGCGTTAAGTTCCGCTACTCAACATGTAATGCCTCTAGAATTCAGCGGAAAGTGGGGATCCCTATGTTTTAACACTAGGTTCCCTCTGCCTACCCTACTACCTGAAAAATAAAAAAATGCTAACGAATAATTAGGTACCATCCTTTGCAAATTATTATATGTAAACATAAAAAAATCCAACGTTAAACCTTGTTTCAAAATGAATGAATGGTTTCTTGTCTCTGACCAAAGTTGGAATAAAACTCAAAAAAAAAAAAACTACTAGAATATTTCCATTACTTGCTGAGAACAAAGCGGCGTTGATTGTTATTTTACTACTTAATTAGCAAACAAAAAAAAGACTTTATTTGTATAAAATGAAACATCCTTATATGTACGTGATCAACGATAGTGATCTCATATAATTATGATTTCGGGATTAAAAACAGAGGTCAGTGACCCGGCGCAGCGTCGGGCCAAATGACTGTTTATGGAGATGCTGCTTACATGATTTGTTTAGGCACTTTAAATATTACGTGACGGGAAATGCTCTGATTGTAAAGAAGAATCGAATTTTGATATATCGATGCTTTTATGCCCCTTTGATTTTGAACTGTATACCATTTCTTAACTTGATAAATAAACTTGATATAATTCAAATTGATTTACGCAACAAAATATTGAAGGTGGCTTAAGTATTATAATGATACTAACTTTGAAGCTAGTCGTGGCTCAGGAGTATAAGCGTATGACTGCAAACGCGACTGGTTGTGAGTTCGATCCCCAATAGGAGAAATGAATTTTTATTTAAATTTATATTTTCATTTCTTTACTCTGGTATCGAGGCAAAGCTCAGCGTTGAGATCCGCCACTCAACATACAATGCCTTCTGAATTCGGTGAAAACGGGGGGAAAAGAGTGTCTTAAATTATTTTTTAAAACGTACTGGAAAAATCATTTCTAAGTTTATTAAAAAATGCTTTATTTTCGTTTTCTCATTAAAATTAAGTTGTGAATATTCAAACACAAATGATAAAAATACGCCAATCTAAAGATATCGTCTCCAAAAGATTAAATTACCTTTTTTTACAAAAAAAAAGTACTAATCACTTTAATCAAAAATTGTCTTTGATATTTCGCTTACAAAATCTGGTTCTTAGATAGTGTTAAAATTGTGAAATCAATTAATTTAAATAAATTTTATAACATTTTATGTTATATGGTAATGTCTGACTCATACATTCTATAACGTAGAAATATTTTAACTACTTTAACTTATTTCAGCTTCACACTACAGTAAGATACATCTTACAAATAGAATAGTGGGCAGAGAGAACCAATTCGCAATTGCGTTAAGTCTTGAAATTCAAAACCACTGCTTAGTCTTGTTACCGGAACAAACAAAAAAAAACATTCTCATTCTCATTCATTTCTCCCGACTCAGAATCGAAGTCACAACCGTCGCCTTTTATTTTTGAAGTATCCAACTTAAAAAAAAATTAAATAAGAAACCGTAGTTCCGGAGATTAGAGCGTTCACCTTAACACATTTTATAAATAAGTTTTATAAAAAAGTAAAATAAGTATAGATAAGTTTAACGAAACTCCAATAGCCTCTATGAGCTAAAATTGAAGTTTTATTTACATCTGTACTAGTTCTAAACATTGAATTTATCTTTCGCGTAGTGGAGATACAGTTTGTAATCGAATTCTCTACCATCGATACGCGAGAAGAATAACAACTTTATTGGTGTCATTTGGGGAAAAAGTAGCGGATTCTTGGCATTGAACTTGTGAGCCTACTTGGCTAAGCAGCCAAATATGCCAAGTACTTACGGGCCTGTAATGTATGGATATTACATTAATTTATACTAAACTAAAGAGACATTCCACTTTACAGAGTTGTGTAGGTTTCCGTTATTATAATCCAAATATACTATTTGCCATTTATAATAGGTGTTTTTAGGTTCACGCTGTATCCCGCGCGTAGCAGGGTAGGCAAAGGGAACCTAAAAACAAAGTGTTAAGACACTTCCGTCCCCAAATTCAATTGTCGAGTGGCAATACTCAACGCCTTTATAAAAACTTGTATTGGAAACAATGCCTGAGAATTACACTGTAGATTATTATTTTTTTATTAAATTATATATTTTTATACATTTTCTAAACATTTTTATCAACATATTATATTTTATCTATAACTAAAAGTTGTTCCTAACAATCTTTAGGTATAATAAAAATATCGATTCTCTTGTAAAACAATAATAATTTTACAGTTTAAAATTTTACATAATTTTATTTTATTATTGCTGTTATGGGAAAGCCAAATAAAGACCAGCATTTACAAAATAAATATATAATTGTACAACAATTAACATCACAATATAAAAACCCCGCTGGTCCCAACGAATTTATTGGTTCAAATTGTGATATATCGGTTTAAAGTTTATGTTTTTTTTTTATTATTTAAGATATTCAATTACTTTATGTATTGAATATAAAGGTATTTAATACTAACGATATATATTTTTTTACTTTTAATTCATATTTCTGGCCAGTCGTGGCGCAGGGGCACAAAGTGTGACCGTAAACGTGACAGGTTGTGAGTTCGATTACACCTCGAGGAAATGAAATATTTTAACACCAAAGCGAAGATTTTTTTTAAAACATTTTTTAAAGTATTATTCCACACTTAGGAGAGACGCTACGTTCAAATTTTTGTACGTTTTCTAAACAAGTATAGAAATGTTTTCTTCGCTCTGGTGCCGAGGCAAAGCGCGGCGTTGAGTTCCGCTACTCAACACGCAATGCCTCCAGAATTCAGCGAGAAATGGGAAACAACGTGTCTTAACACTAGGTTCTTTCTTCTTACCGTGCTTCGTACAACGAGCAGCTGATATTTTTTTTATTCATATTTCTAAATATGCTTAAATTTTTCTTATAAATAAATAATAGATACCTACTTCTATAGTATCTTGTTTCAAATACGAGATATTAAAAGTGTAACATATATGATTTCAATAGTCATTTCGCCTATTGTTCGAGACAGTACCGTTCAATTATTATGGATACAAAAGTTCAATGCATCTCTGTAACTGGGATTCGAACTGGTTTCTTGGTTCTCAATGTCAACTACTCCCTATAACGTCTATCTTAACTATTATATTATAAGGATAGCTTATAGTAAAAAATCATGATTAAATAAAAAACCTCTTTATAGACTCACCTGCTGGGTTCGTCTTGTTATGTACCTACTATAAGAAAAAGTCTACATTTTTCTATTACACCGTTCCCTTAAGATAAGTTTTGCTTTTTTCTTTTATTAATGTAATTTATTCGCTTTTATATCATCGCTTTATCCATAGAAGGCTAAATGGTCGGGATTGGTTATATTTAAATGCCAATGTAACTATGAAAGAAGACTGTGTGATATTCGTTTGTATGCATTTCAGAAGTAAATTGATCTGAGTTTCTTAAAAATGTTGTCTCATTATAACGATAATATTGACGTTATAACGAAATAATTTATTTTTAATGAAATATGATAGAATGAAAAATATATACGCTGATTTTAATCTTTTGAATTTAATACCTAAATTTTTATTTTTCAAGCTTAACTTAAGCTTGAATATGACAATATGAACACATCCATTAGAATTGATACCCTAAGTCAGATAAAATCTGTATACAGCAAAAATTAAGCATATATTTTTGCATATTATTTATTGATTTTGATATATATTTTTTTCAAATTTTATCCACTAGTTTCACTTGTTAAGTGATGGAACTCAACGTCGGCCCTTTTACCTTGATGTACACAACAAAGGAAAATATTAAGAAATAATAATTCATTCCCTCAAGTGGAGATCGAACTCACAACCGTCGCGCTACAGTCACACAAACAAGGCTGCCTCAACCATTTTAATGGTAGAAATACCAATCTTACTGTCATACAGTATGTCAACTTGAAACACTTTTGCTTCTTTTGCTATCAAAACATGCGATCTTCCCTTTTATCCCCGAGTATATCGGTGAAACCTGTCAATTTAAACCTTTTTTTAATCAAAAGAATTTGCATAAACATGTTTTAATATTTTCAATCATAAATTATTTCTTTATTTTCAATATAAACCTGCCTCTTGAAATGTAGTAGATAGATTTGTTTCAGTGAAATATGATTTCTTTCTCTATTTTCGAATCATGTTGTTGTGTTGCGTTTTATATACAAGAAGAATAATAAGAAAATTTAATTGAAAAGGAAGGTGGTTTTAGTTTAAAGAATTTTATTGTCATTTCTACATATATCAGCTTCACGCTGTATCCCGCACACTGCAGGGTAAGCAGAGGGGACCTAGTGTTAAGATACTCCGTTCCCCACTGTTCATCCCAATTCTGGAGGCATTGCATGTTGAGTGGCAGAACTCAACGCCGCGCTTGTCCTCGGCACCAGAGCGAAGAAATGGAAATATGAATTTAAGTAAATATTTCATCTCCTCGAGCGGGGATCGAACCCACAACCAGTCGGTTTTACACGGCCACTGCGCCACGACTGGCCTCTACATAATATACCTATGCTAAATAATCTTTTTCTATCAATACAAGCTAAAATGTTAAAATCTGACAAATATTTTGTCGCAATGATATACAACAGAAGGAATGACCAAGAGAGAAAAAATTACAGTTAGCTGAACATTCTTCTTTCTCTCGTAACACTACAGTGTCACTGAAATTAATGAGCATAATATGACATTTAACACCAATGTCAAGACATAGCCGGTTATGAGGACAGGACTCTATGTAAGATATGTACTTGTACAATATATATACATGCTTGCTCTATATTTATTATAAGTAAGCGTGACGGATCTCGTCACTTTGTTGAAAATTTAAAAAATGTCACTAAATAATAATTATCGAGGCCAGTCGTGGCGCAGGAGCACAAGGCAGTGACTGTAAACGCGAGTGGTTGTGGGTTCGATCCCCGCTCGAGTAAGTGAAATATTTATTTTAATTGTATATTTTTATTTCTTCGCTCTGGCGTCGAGACAAAATGCGGTATTGACTTCCGCCACTTAATACGCAAAGCCTTCGGAATTGAGCAGAAAATTGGGAACGGAATTACTTAACGCTAGGTTCCCTCTGCTGTTGTGTACGGGATACACCGTGAAGCTAACATCAGATTGAATTACCAGAATTATTATTTTATTTTTGGACGCCATAAATCGAAACAAATGTATGCCTTCTACACAATTAATTTTAATAAATATGATTGACTAGTCCGATTAGGTACCGGAATCTCGCATCTCATTGTAATTATAGCAACAACAAGATAGATAGTGTATGATACACACAACAAAAAATACAACCTATTATTTAAATATTGAGATCAAGCCTCGCGAATATGAACGTATTATATTTTTTTTTTGCAGTCAATGACCAAATTATTAGACAACCAAGATGAAAATGTAACCGCAAAGGTACAATCGACGTCGGTGTTGGACTTAATGATACATAAACTTTTCAAATTATACTTATTTTTTCCATTTGAATCCAACTATTGTAATAAGGAAGATGAAAAAATAATTATCTATTTTATGTACCTACATTTATTTATTTTTTTCGAGAATATTCCCATGATTAATTTATTTGACGTCGCTTTGATAGAATTTATTAATTAAGTAAACCTTTTTTTTGTAATTTAAGCTAAAATTCAAAAACTACATTATTTTTTTAAATATTATAAAAATATGCAATTTAATCTGTATCCGCACAAAATAAACTTTTAAAACTATGTCACATTCTACATGTAGATTAAAAAAAACAGCGTATATAAAAAGACAGGATCGATACAAATGTGATATACATATACTTTTTTTTTTAGCTTCACGCCGTATCCCGCACACAGCAGGGTAGGCAGAGGGAACCTAGTGTTAAGACACTCCGTTCTCCACTTTCCGCCAATTTATTCATATACATATGTACATATATACTTAATACTTATACAACAATGCTTCCATACAGGACTCGTTTCTTATTTAGACTTATGTCAATAACAAGTTGACTTTTGTACTACCAACTTACTAATGCAAGATTTACTTTCATAAAAAATTATAAAAGTTGTGTAAATTTTAACTTCTTATACTCAACGTTCACTCCGGGATCTCCGAATCCCCGAAAAATTATTGAAAAGATTTTCTTTAATACAAAAGAACATCTTTACCATAATATTTGTTATGTCGTATTTGTTTTTTTTGTTAATAAAAGTATATTTTTAATGTTAAAGCTAATGTAAAAGCCAATTTGAAATAAGAATATTTTGAATTTGAGTTATTTAATTTTTATTATTAGAAAGTGAAGGTGAAGGCTGAAGCTATTTATAAAATACGCTAATAGGAGGTTTTCATTTTTTTTTATTATTTTAAAACAGATTTAATGATTTAATTTTTTAATTAATGGTTTTTGTGAAAAATGTATTTCTTTACCTAAAGGTATATGATCATTTTTAATACAGTAAACTTAATATAGTAAAAACATTAATTATCAAATATTTATTAAGTTAATAAACAAAAAACTCACCGTTTCAAAATCACAGCACAATTCAACACAACCTTAACACTTTTATTATAATTTTAAATAAACATAAATCAAAATTGTTAATAAAAAAATAATTTTAAAAAATCCAATGAAAATTGACTTTCCCGCGTTCGCGCTGCTTCGAAAATGGCGGGTTCTTTAGGGGCTGTGCGTCCTTGCGTTGCGTACAAGGTCTTTAGCTATGTATGGACGCGCGATCAAGATCCTACGCCTCTTATAGTTACTCTACGTACGTACGTATAACCGGGGACATTGTGGAATAATAGTAGGCCTACATATACCAATTAAAAGTAAGCATTTTTATTTAAACGAGACGAGATAATCGGGATCCTAGTTTATTTATAGCGAAAGAAATCAGCCGGTGCATTTTTTATGTGGACATGATAAAATACCTTTTATAATCTGTATTATGTATCAAAGGCGGTTTTGATGTTGACGCAATATTAATGCAAAATTTTTACATTTATTACATTTGTAATTACATAAAATGTTATAAAAATATTATACAATAATTGTTTAATGTTTTTTTTATTTCTTTCCCAAGATAGGAGTGATTAAAGATATTTAAGTTATGAATTTAATAGGGGACTGGGATCG
This sequence comes from Heliconius erato x Heliconius himera, assembly GCA_013421005.1. Lineage (NCBI taxonomy): Eukaryota > Metazoa > Arthropoda > Insecta > Lepidoptera > Nymphalidae > Heliconius > Heliconius erato x Heliconius himera. Next base: position 9,523 of record JAATLQ010031054.1, on the reverse strand, counting down.
AACTTCACTAATTTATAATTTCTTTGTCGGTTTCCAGGAGGCGCAGGTTCGAGTCCCGTTACATTCAAATTTTTATACGTTTTCTAAATAAGTAATAAATACCTACTTCTAACTACAAAAAAATACTATTGTATTTTTGATATATGTATATATATGTATTTTCTTACCGTTAAGCTGCATTACGTGGTATTTAAAATCATTCAAATTTATCCCCAAATAATGTACTATATTAATATTACGAAACGTGAAAGCCGTCGTGGCGCAGCGGCAAATAAGGATAAGGATTGCAAACGCGGCGATTTTGGATTCGATTCCAACTCGGAGGAAAGAGTTATTTTCATTTTTGTTGTTCTGGTATCAAGACAAAACAGGTAATTGAGATTCACCACTAGACACAATGTCTGGAAACCGTGGAGAACAAAGTGTTCAACATTAAATTTTCTCTGACTATTCTACTATATACGGAATACAACGTATACGTAGTTTCTTAAAAATTAACTCTACTATACATACAAAATAATATTTATTAAACTATTAAAATAATTACATTTTTTTTGCATCCTGGATAAAAAATTCAAACATAAAAAACTGACTTCACAGATACACTTCTACTGGGCAAACAGTTTAAAATGTTCCATAAAATTATTATTTCAAAATTAACCTAAAATATTCATTAAATGACTCTAACGATTTTCTTGTACGATGATTTCCTCTGAGCGATTTCCTTAAATTTTTTCATCTTTTTATGCATATGAAGCATATAAAGATCTTAATTTTTTCTCAAACCCGCTACTCGATAACAACATCCTTATTTCGTACATAACTAAATAAATTAACATATTGCGTCTTTACATTTAGGCATTTCATCATTTTAAAAACATTAAGGGAGACTAGTCATGGCGCATGGGCACAAAGTTTAACTGTATAATCAACAGGTTGTGGATTCGATCCCCACTCGAGGAGATGAAATATTTATTTAAATTTATATTTTGATTTCTTCGATCTGATGTCGAGGAAAAGCGCGGCGGTGAGCCAGAATTCGGCGAAAAGTGGGGAACAGAGTGTCTTAACACTAGGTTCCCTCTGCCTACCCTGCTGTGTGAAGCTGATAAAATAAAGATATTTAAACATAATAGAATAGGTAAGTAAGTCTTTGTAAACAATTCAGTTAAACAATGAATGGGTTGTTGATTAATCTTTTTGATAATTTCTTACTATAAAATTCTCATCATACTCACTGTGACATAATTATATGAGCGAGCGTAGTACTTACTATCAAAGAATTGTTGGTTATTGATATAACTTAACGTAAATATAAATACAAAAAAAAATAATTGAGGCCTATCGTGGCGTAGGGGCACAAGTGTGCGAATGTAAGCTCGACAGGTTGTAGGTTCGATTCCCGCTCAAATAAATTAAATATTTATTAAATTAAATATTATTTTCCTCGCTCTGGTAACAAGATAAAGCGGGATGTAGAGTTCCGCAACGTATAAAACGCATTGCGTGTAGAATTCGGCGGAAACTGGCAAACGGAAGTGTCTTAATAAGAACGGATTGCCTTAACACTAAGTTCCTAGGTTCCCTATCATCTATGATCATTACAATTGCTCGGCATAGCTGGTGTTTACAAAAATGTTACATTTCAAAGTTAACACTGGCTGATTATAAGAACTGCTAAATAAATCAAAATTAGAATCGATTATTTGACATCGATTCATTATCGTATCGATCGATTATATTATACAATCATCTTATTGGAATTCAAATTTTTCTCTAAAACTAGATCTTTTTAAATTTTCTATAATAACTAGATCTTTTTAATTTAATCAATTTGAACTTATTTTTATATTACCAGAAAAATATATATTTTATTACTTAATATTTCCGAAGCCAATCGTGTTGCAGTAGAACGAGCGTGTGAGTTAGCCTCTCTAGTAGTAGTAATAGTGTAGCCTGTGCTATATCCACTCCACGTGGTGCAAAGAATAAAATCAAAAAAGAAAAAAAAAAAGGAGAGTAAAATTTCAGTAATAAAAATTATAGATACATATATGTTCATAAACAAGATTTTTTATTGACTCTAATGTCAAAAAGTTATTACAGTAACTAGAACCAGTAGTTGGTATATACTAAAAAAATAAAAAACACATCTTTATTATTCACTTGCGAACCATCGAGAATTCACTTTCCAATTTAACGACGCCGTTTAAAGGAGTTTTTATTGTTTGCAAAATCTATGTTAGTAGAATCCTATACAGATTAACATTGGTTGTTTTTACTTTTTTGTGACGCATATCAGGAACAATTCGTCAAACATTAGGTTTTGGTGCCGCGAGTGTGCCTCACATAATAATATACCGATCAACCTTGACGCGGTAATAACATCGACATCGAGGTGACCGATAGCTTTCTGTAACAGGATAAACACTATTAAAGGAAATGGACAAAAATGAAATCCAATCCCTCTTTCACGTATTCAACACTAGCTTTTGCTTGCGGTTTTGTACGCACTTTTATTTTTATTTAGTACAATGTAACCTTCACATTGCACGAGACCGCACAGCACGATCTTACACTGTCCTACTCTAGAAGTTGGCTAAAGTTCTACTATAGCTCTAAGTAACTAAAATATAAAATATTAAAAATGTTATATTAATTTATTGTTTAAGGTAAATAACAATTTTCTGTTTTATTTTGTCACTTAAGTTATTTTATTTAATGAGGGAAAATATTATTTTATAATTGTAATTTTAAAAAAGTCACTTAATATCTATTAAGTCGGTTTACAGATGATAATTTCGCGTGATAACATCATAAGAAAACATTGAAAAATTGAATACTTTTATCAATTGAATGGAATTATTGTCATTATTATGTATAATCCAAAGAAAAAGTTAATTAAAAATTACAGTTTTCTATAAATTTACATTTATTTGCACTCGTTAAATACATTTAAATTCGTTCGGCATTGAGTTCTGCCACTCAACACGTAATGCCTCCAGAATCCGGCAGAAAGTGGGGAACGGAGTGACTTAACACTAGATTCCCTCTGCCTACCCTGCTGTGTGCGGGATATGGCGTGAAGCTGATTGATTGATTGATTGTTAAATTCGTTTTTACCTAAATTATACACATTAATTAAACTTATAAAGCCAATCTACTTTATCCTATCAAGAATAGGCTGATAAATGCTTCTCTATCGCTTGTTCCACCCTTTCGCTTGCACACTCGACTCAGGCGGAACGTGACAATGAGTCATGGTTTCCGTGCGCGCAGCCGGCGTTCATCGATTTAAAAGACATTATTACATCAATACAGTAAGTTATATATATATATATATATATATATATATATATATATATATAACTTATATATATAACTTATATAACTTATATATATATATATAACTTACTGTATTGATGTAATAATGACTATATATATATATATATATATATATATATATATATATATATACATACACATTCGATAAATTAAAGCTTAAAATACCGACATCCCATTTAACAACAAAAAACGTCGATTAATATATATACATACCTTTTTCAAATTAACTTAATTGATTAAATTGTAATTTAATACAAAGAGATATTACCTAAGATTTAGTATATTATAAACGCAATGATCCTTTCTGAGAAAAAAAGCGACACAAATTCTACACGTAATAAAATGTAATTTCATGCACTACAGCCATTTATTTTTAACGATTAAACTTGAGCACAAAAGATTTACCAAGCTATTAAGTAATAAGTGGAGGTTCACTTGAATACTATAATGTAGTATACATTATAGTATTACGTACATTAACACCGTTTAACTATAAACTATGGCTGAAGGTTTAAATTTGATTTGAAACTTTTGTATTTATAATTTTGTTTTTTTTTTCTAATAAATGCCAGTCACAAAGTGTGACTGTAAAACCGACTGGTTGCGGATTCGATCCCCACTTGAGGAGATGAAATATTTACTTAAATTTATATTTCCATTTCTTCGCTCTGGTGTTGAGGCAAAGCGCGGCGTTGAGTTCTGCCACTCAACACACAATGCATCCAGAATCCGGCAGAAAGTAGGGAACGGACTGTCTTAACACTAGGTTCTCTCTGCCTACCCTGCTGTATGCGGGATACAGCATGAAGCTGATTTGATTTGATTCTATTAAGTGCACAAATGTAAGATAGCAACTGTAGTAAATTTTATATAGCGTTTTTAACGATAATCGAAAGTTATTTGTAGATGCTTTGGTTTAGCTTCGAATTTACTCTAAATGATGAAATGTGTCACTGTTAAAGAATTATAAATATCTCTACATTCTATGAAATCGTTGTAAAAACACTAAATTATAGATTCCCGTTGATGGCATTTGAGACGTGAGAAATTTTAACTTTGTCTGACTATACCAGAGAAAAGATGTAGATTTTTTTTGAGTGGAATTTGAATTGAAATCAGATCAATTTAAAGATTTAATTAAGGGATTTATGAATGTCAACAACATAAGATCAATTATTGCTGTTATGTTGTTAACATTTACAAATCCCTTAATTAAATCTTTTCTTTTTAGCCTCACATTTTATTAATATTAGAGGGAGAGAACGCTAAGATCTCTGCTATTCTCTTCTCTTCTCTTAAAGTTCTTTTTAGACATGACAAGACTATAGACTGGGGGTCACGATATACATAAATTCTGTATACAAGAGGTATATTTTCATTTACAAGAGGTTCATTTGTAAACAATATAAACTATATTTTTTTTTTTATTATTTTAATTAATTTTTAATTCTTACTATAGGGCTACTATAGAAAATATTTAATCTCTTGAATGGTATTAAAATAAAATTATCTTATGTCACCCAAAAACAGTGTCGTTCACCTTACAATATCTACTTACGACATACGTTTTCACGAACTATATCAATCACTAAAAGGCATGGCTCTTTAAAGGTGATCGTTTAAAACGGTTAAGATTACATCGGACCTTATAATCAACGTAGCTTTTTTTTTAATATCGTAAAAGGTTAATAATTAACGAAAAATATTTTATAAATGTAATATTTTTAGAGTAACGGTTATTTCAAATATCTAAATGTTCTATAATGGCATAAAATGCTACAAAGAAATACTACATGCAATTCTAACAATAGATATTTGTATAAAATATCCGTAAGGTGGTACTATGATGCAATAACTAATTATAAGATGTCAGTATAACATTTTATAATTAGTTATTGTAAAATAAATAGTAAAAAAATGTAACGAATCAATTAAAATTAAAGATTAAAGGAAGTTTAAATATATCAATAAAATAGTGCTTTTTCAGGTTCCCTCTGCGTATCCTGCCACGTGTGGGATGCAGCGTCAATCTAAAAAACAACAATATTTTAATACCTATTAAGTACAAACATTGAACATACGATTTTTTTTCGAATGGACCTTAATGCTGTTGACCTGGACTGGTCTTGACAGCGTCACCGGGCTGGAGATCCACAATTCAGCTACTCTCGCCCCTCCCCACCCGGTGACGCTGTCAAGACCATCCCAGTTCAACAGCAATGAAGCCAAGTCGAAAAAAAAAAAAATCTGCAAAATATTTATCATCTTTACTACTACAAGCCATTTATACGATTTATACGATTATATAATTATTTTTAAAATTTTCGTATAACTAAATTTTTGTGAGGCTTGGCGTAGCGCAGGGGCACAAAGTGTAACTGTAAAATCGACTGGTTGTGGGTTCGATCCCCACTCGAGGAGGTGAAATATTTGCCTAAATTTATATTTCCATTTCTTCGCTCTGGTGTCGAGGCAAAGCGCGGCGTTGAGTTTTGCCACTCAACACGCAGTGCCTCCAGAATCCGGCAGAAAGTTAGGAACGGAGTGTCTTAGCACTAGGTTCCCTCTGCCTACCCTGCTGTGTGCGAGATACAGCGTGAAGGTGATTTTTAAATTTTCGTATAAAATAAGTTTTTTTTAAATACTATGACATCCCATATCAATTGAAAAGCTGCAAAGCCCACAAATCAGAGTGGTAATCGTAAATACTAAGTCCAGTTACATTGAATCATACACTATGTACACAATAAATTAAAAAAGATAAGAATATTTTATGACTGCTGTGCTATCAAAATTTATTAATACAGGCCGGTATTTTGTATTGGTTTATTTTTTAATTTTGCTTTCCCACATATATGTAGATACATACATATATTAGACTCATCAGAGAGAAAAAATAGTTTTTAGAGTTCCGTATCTTGAAAGGAAAAAACGGAGTCTAAGGGAAATTCTATAAGTAGAATCAGTTTGTTGTCCCTCCATTCGTCTGTCAAGACCTTTTTTCTCAGAAATTTTAGGAACTCGCAATGGAATCAGAACCTGCAGGGTACTCCCCTTTAGGTCCACGAAACCACCACTCATGAAATTTGGCACGAAATGATTTATAATACAAATAAAGGAAAAACTCGGAAAAATGGAAATTTATAGATATTTCACGGAAAAAAATAATTACAAACCTATATTTGTAATTCATTACATACAAAATAAGTGCATATGCCCGCAAATATAAATTTGTTTGTTTTATAAGTAGTAATTTAACTTGAAATTGGTACGGAAGCCTCTGTGGGCGAGTCCGACACACTTAACTGTTTTTTTTATTATTTAAAATGATTTAATACAATACATAGATATTTTTATACATATTTGTGAATTATAATATAATCTTAAATTTAGTCTCATAGACTTAGTGGGATGAGGACAGTGTCGCAACGATGGAGGACATGTAGTTTTGATAGCTCGCAAAAAAACATGTCACGAAGAAATAAAACAGAAGGCGAAACATTTGATTTATACACGCTTATTATTTTCTTATTATTTTTTGCTTCTTGTGATGATTACTTCATTCTTTTTAGAGTTATTGGACGATAAAAAATATGAATTAAATTTACTTGACTTATAATTTCCGCTATATATAGTACGTTTGTTGCTTTGTTCAAAAAACAGTAACGCATAATTAATACTTATAATAAAACTCCTCACTGCACGGATTATGAAATAGGTACCTTAAATAAATTTTGTTTTTCTTGCAAAAACATATTCCACAATTTATTTTTAAATAAATTTAAAAAAAAATTGTTTATATAGTTAAATACTAGCTCAGTATATGGTCTCATAAGTGAGGCGCCAAATCAAAGCCATAATATATAATATTGACATTTTGGGAAAATTACCGTACGTCACTGGATTGTAATAATTTAGTTAATAATGACACTTTGCTAAAAGAAAACGCTCGAAATTTTAAAATCTGCTGACATTTTAATAGTTTTATTTCTTCTAATAATACTTTGAACTATTCATTATTCCATACAACCTGGCTCTTTTAGGTGTTTTTCTTGTTTATGTTTGTATTGTCTTGTTTTCTCTTATTTTTACAACTTACTTTACGTCAAGTTATCATCATTGAAACTTTCAGAGTCAGATTCGAACATGAACACTCTAATAAAACTTACTGACTATCGTGATAGGATATTTTTTTCCCGACTGCTAAGGAAGGGTTATGTTTTTCGCGCGTATCTTGTATGTATGTAATATTCTTTATTACCTCACATCTCCAGAAGCGCTGAACGGATTTACTTAATTGAGGTATCGCTAGATTCTTATTTCACCCCAAGTGTTCATAGATATGTGACGTTAAAAAAAAACAATCACGGCGGCTGTGGGACGCCATTGGACTTAGTGAACAAAAAATTTCTCGCTTTGAATACCACAATATGGCTATCAAATTCAAGAGCTCAATACGAGGATTTCAAAAAGGTATATCATGATTATGATTACCATAATGATTTCTAACAAAAAAGAGTAAAATAAAAAAATATTTGTAAAAACAAAAACCCCGACTGCATAAAACTAAAAAGAAAATGAACAAGCCCAATAGTTTATTAGGATTAACAGTCGGGACATATATAATTCTTCAATCAATAAAATCTTTACCAGGAGCCCCGCATAATTTAAAGAGGTCCCGACTGTTAATCCTAATAAACTATTGGGCTTGTTCATTTTCTTTTTCCCGACTGCTAAGAAAGGGTTATGTTTTTCGCGCGTATCTTGTATGTATGTAATATTCTTTATTACCTCATATCTCCAGAACCGCCGAACGGATTTAAACAATTGAGGTATCGTTAGATTTGTCATAGCAGCCCAAGTATTCTTAGATAGGTGACGTTAACTAAAAATAATCATGGCGGCTGTGGGACGCCATTGGGCTTAGTGAAAAAAAATATTTTCGTTTGGAATACCACAATATGGGTATCAAATTCAAGAGCTCAATATGAAGATTTCAAAAAAGTACATCATGATTATCATTACTATAACGAATCCTAACAAAAAAGTGAAAAATAAAAAAATATTTGTAAAAACAAAAAACTGCATAAAACTAAAAAGAAAATAAACAAGTTCAATAGTTTATTAGGATTAACAGTCGGGACCTATAAGTAATTCTGATATCAAGAAAATCTTTACAAGAGGTCCCGACTATTAATACTAATAAATTATTGAACTTGTTTATTTTCTTTTTAGTTTTATGCAGTCGGGGTTTTTGTTTTTACAAATATTTTTTTATTAGTTTTATGCAGTCGGGGTTTTTGTTTTTACAAATATTTTTTTTATTTATTTATTAAATAATTGTATTTTTTATAACTTTATTTGAATAATGCTTCATGCTGTTTTCCATATTTAGAAGACGGTCAGCCGAAATAACTTTATGTTAAAATACTCCTTTTCGCCTAATTTCGAGACACTGCGTCTTGAATTGCGGAGCTCAATGCTTTCTCGAGTTGCAATCGAACATCGTGGTTGTCGTGACGCTATGCCGCTGCTCAATGACCATCTCTGGTACCTACGTCAGAGGTAGGCAAGCTATGCTAGGTAGTAGGTTATACCACCTTTTCTATCTATTAATGAAAGTCCCAATAAAATCGATTCAGCTGTTCTGGAGAGCGAACAGACAGAAAGAAAGACAGACAAAAAATCTTAAATTGTGTTTTTGCGTTTTATTATAACAAATTTTCCGTAAACTGACTTTACCGATAACCAAATTATTATTTTAACTCCTTAATATGACGAGCACTCCCCGCGAAAAGCACTCGCAACTTCATCGATAATACACTAGAGAAAGAGAACAACAAAACTTACTACAAAATAAATAATAAATAACTTACTTCAAAAATATATATAATTTTTATATTTTATTTTTTTTTTTATTTTATTTGAATTTAAAAACATCTCTATATCTTATAAAATAAGAACGATTTTTTTCTCTGTCTGGCCTTTCTACGCTATCTTCTTCTAAACCACCCAACGGATTTTGATGCGGTTTTCACCATTATGTAGAGTATTTCTCAGGGAAGGATTATATATGGTTTATTATATGTATATTTTATTGTAATTTGACATAAACATGATAAATGTGTATAAAGTCCTACCCGTTCAGACACTTTCACGCATGCGCTGCTTTAATGGT
>JAATLQ010031053.1:0-10157 GCA_013421005.1 Heliconius erato x Heliconius himera | reverse complement strand
TGGGCGCAGCATCGGCGTGGTCGGCTAAGGGTGTAGAGAGGTGTGCACCGGTTTCACCATCACGAGGAGCTCGTGAGCGGGTTTCCCCGCTATTACGCAGATTGAGCACTTCCACCCTTTCGAGCACATAGCTCTTGCGCTCCACTCTGCCGGCCAATAAAGGCAAGCCAGAGGCGGGGGATAGATTACAATTCCCCTCCGGAGGACTCAGGTCCGTGGGGTCGCCACTCCTCAACAGCTCGCCACAAGCTGCCCTGCGGATTTATTATTATTATTATTATTATAGTTATAAACGCTTGTATAACTTCCGTCCTACTAAAGAACTCTCGCCATCCACCCTTGTCACAATATTTACTTAACAAGATTTTTTAATCTTATAATGACCGAATTCCTTGTGAGACAAGTAATTGGTCCCCAAAATTCTGGCCTAAATCGCTTACATTTCTTCGATATCTCTGCATGTTAAAAATTTAATATTCTCACATCTTTAAATTTCTAACATTAAGTTTGCGGGTTGCATAAAAATGAAATATAAAACCTATTGGTCATTTTCAAACAAATTGACTAGATTATATATTACTACTTGGATATTCCTAATTTCTTGTAAAACATATTTCATTTTCTTCTCTTTTTTTTGTACTTTTGCATAAGATCCAATGGAATTTGATTTAAGTTTAAGCATATACAGAGTCACCATTTTATTTTATAATTTGAATTCTTTTAATATCATATGAATCGTTCCATTTCACAACTGTTACCAATTAAAAATTTTAACCGAAGAAATTAATTAGTTCTTTAAAAATGAAAGAATAGATTCAATTCAGAAGGTTCTATTTATTAGTTTGAATTGAAAAACTGCGCTTTAGCTCTCAAACATTAATACTTACTTAGAGAGCGGCAACTTCCGAAGGTAGCGAGTTTGTGGGTAGCACAAATCGCAGTTACTTTTTAATTGGCAGGTTGTTGACAAGCCTCAGATTGTACAGTCAAGTGCGTGCTTGGCTTAATTACTATACAACGTGAAGTTTTGTGGCCACTTGATCTAAATACTCTTCAATCACGGAGCCCTATAAAATGGGTTTCGACTGTTATTATTATTTAATTTAATCAGCTTCACACTGCAAACAGCACGGTAGGCAGTGAGAACCTAGTGTTAAGACACTCCGTTTTCCACTTTCCGCCGAATTCTGGAGGTATTCCGTGTTGAGTGACGGAACTCAACGCCGCGCTTTGCTTCGACACCAGCTAGCTTCGATACCAGCAGCGTCGTTATAGCGTCCAACCTAAGAAGACTTCACTTTCTCGGAAATAAAATTAGTTTACCATTTGTATATGTGGAAAAATTTCCCTTTTAAAAAAATACTTTAATTAAGTTTCTTTGAAAAAAAAAGAACATCAATGAGAAATACACAAGCTCACGATTTTTCTCGCATAGCAAGTTTGTCTGAGAATAGTTAGTGTTAAGCCACATTGCTCCTTAATTTTCGACAAATTTTTGTGACGCCTTGTCAACTACAATACCAACCGGGGGTAATAATGGAAATATAGTTATTTACCCGAGTAAGAATCAAACCTTTATCCTATCGTGTTCACAATAAAATATAAGCTTAAAATATATGTTTGTTTCAAACTATCAGACAAAATACATCGTCTTTAAATAAAAAAAAAAATACAACAAAATAACCAAACGACAGCTATACTATACTATACGACTGTAAACGGAATGAAATATTTAATATTTTCATTTCTGCGCTCACGCTTAGCCCACGCTTCGCTCTGGTATTTTTTCATTATAAGAAAAAATATTTGATGTTAAATAATGTGTGTAAAAATTATATTGTAAGAAATATACTTAAATTTTTGATTTCCCAAAAGATAACCTCATTGAAGCGAGATGTTTGCTGAATTACTACTTAATTATTTATATAGGCAGTCCAGAATATAAGGGCCAATATTAAAATGCTAATGAACTAACACAATTTATTGAAAATGTAATAAGTTTTTACAATAGAGAAAACTGTACTTAAATCGGTTAAGCCGTTTCTGAAATTAGCGTTTACCAACGAAAAAAAAAATTGAAATATATTTTATTACATGTACAGACAGATCGAATTATATTTTAATTTAAAATGTATATTATAAATTGGAGATATAGTATACATAGGAGTAGAATATTTTAATGACATAGATCAAAGCGTCAAGGACAACAGAAGATAAAATAGGAATACGAAAAGGATATTTCCTATTCGTATTTTGTCAATATATTGTTTCTATTTTGCTATCGTTAAGTCAGCAATACTGTATACGAATCCATTTTATATCTGCCAGCCTTTATCGCCTCTTTATAATTATTGACAATAGCACGCTTTAAGTTATTAATTTTGTCGACGTTTTACTTCCATAAAAAATATGATTCAATGATGTGGCCAGTTGTGCCGCAGGGGCGCAAGCGAGCGACTGTAATTTCGACAGGCTGTGGGTTCGATTTCGTCGTTCTGGTGTCGAGGCAGAGCGCGGCGTTATTTTTCGCTTTGTAAGGCAAATTATATGAAATAATTTTTAGAGGTGTGAGTTACGGTGCACGCTCGCGAGCCGACATTCATTATTCTTTGGACCCTCACTGCCTCCGCGTTTGGCGCTATCGTTTCCTTCCGCGGCGCTTTATAATTTTACTGTACTAAGGTATTGTATTAAATGTTAATTTTTTTGTACTTTCAATGAAATAAGCTCAATAAGCATTTCGGAATATTATGCCATTTTTAGGGTTCCGTACATCAAAAGGATAAAAACGGAACCCTTATAGAATTATTTTGTTGTCCGTCTGTCCGTCGGTCAAGTCCATTTATGTTGAGATCGGGTGGAGATATCTTGCTGAAATTTATTTAAAGTATTCAAGTCTACGCCCCTTGGATCATAGAAAAATTGAGTCTTCTAAATCAGTGTATTGTGGTCACCATACTTTTTTGCATGTATTTTGTTGCATTTTGGATGAAATTTGTTATGTTATGAACTTTGGGACGAAGTCAAATTTACAATACAAATAAAGGAAAAAAATCGAAAAGTGATAATTCTTAATAAACTTTTATTTGTAGTTTATTTCACGCAAAATGCGCACATACCGCCCCCATCACCTGAAAAGTTAAGATTGACAAATTTATTTTCTGCGTAATCAAAGCCTATAGAGTGTTTCCCGTAAGCCTTACAGCTATGAAATGTGGCAAGAAGAAGAAGTTATTACGTGTCTATGAATAAATTGGAACTTAGTTTTAATAGCAGGTAATGATCAACTATATATCGATTTAAAATATATATATTTTGTAAGACCCATTGAAATATAATTATTTTTCTCAATTGCTTTTTAAAACATATCAAATAATTTATATAGAGAAGAAATGACTTAGTAAATATATGGAATATAGGCGCATGTTGCAAGCCTACTATGTACAGGATGAGAACCTAGGACTTGCATCTTAATACACTTAATAATATTATAAAGCTAAAGAATTTGTTGGCTATAACCTGACAGTTCGAAATAAATCACGATAGTTTAACTTAAATTGCGTTTACTAAAACGCAGATTGCATTAATATTCGCATATTCCAGATTATCCACCGCATGAAAATTAATATTCAATTCAATGTAATATTCTGGATCGACCACTTTAAAGTACAAACCAGTAGCTCCATAGCATTTTATAACCGCACTAAGTGAGCGTTATACTAAGGAAGCTTGTGTTCGGGAACTGCACTGTTCGTTGTTTTTAGATTGCATTCTTATGTTAAATGAATTTATTAAAAGTTTCCATGTTTAAAAGTGGGGAACGGAATGTCTTAACACTAGGTTTCCTCTGCCTACCCTGCTGTGTGCGGGATAAAGCGTAAAGCTGATTTTTTTTTTATGTTTAATAGAAAGGGGGCCAATGGTAGCCAGACCTCCCATATTTTATAAAGCCTGAAAATTCCTGAAAAAACGGTGTGTCTTAACACTAGGTTCCCACTGTCTACCTGGCTGTATGCGGGATACAGCGTGTAGCAAACACACTGTTTTATATCTTTATAAGTATATTTTTCACATATAGTGAATAGGCAAAGAGAATCTAGTGATAATGTACACACGCCGTTTATTGTTTCACAAAACTGGTGCTGTAAATGAAGATAATTAGTATATCGACTTACAGAATGATAAGATAATAACATTTTCAATATAATATTTTAATAGTCATTCCTGTTATTAGATCTTGACTCATATTAAAATCTTTTCTTTTAAACATATATGACTTTTCTTAATAGTTTTAAAATTGTAGTAGTGTTACAGCTTTGTTTGGTAAAAAGCCTTGCATGTACTTTTGTTAAAGGGTCACCAATTTCTTTATTCCTACTAACTTTCTCTTTCTGTTACTACACTGTAAATATGCTGATGGCACAACTTTGAGGCTGGGCTAAAAGGCGTATTTAACTTCACGAGATTTTTTTAATCTTATTGTGATCGAATTCCTTGGAAGACCCGTTTTAACTTAGTGATCCACAAAATTCTGGCCTAAATCGCTTACATTCCTTCGATATTTCCGCGTGTTAGAAATGTAAATATGTGAGGATATTAGGTTTGTGGGTTGCATAAAATGAATTATAAAATCTTTTAGCAATTTTTGTACTGTACTAATTTACTAGATTGTCTATATTGATTTTAAAAATATGCATATTATAAAATTTTTGGAAAAATACATTTATAATTTTAATTATTTTCCTAATTTATTGTACAGTATAGTTTTGCCTTTTTATCTGCTCTTTTGCATAAGATCTAATAAAATTTAATTTAAATGTATCCCATTTCACATCAGTTACCAATGTGAAATTTAAACCGAAAAAATTTATTAGTTCTTTAAAACTGAAAGAATATATTCAATTCAGAAGGTTCTATTTATTAGTTTGAATTGAAAAACTGCGCTTTAGCTCTCAAACATTAATAGTTACTTAGAGAGCGGCAACTTCTGAAGGTAGCGAGTTTGTGGGTAGCACAAATCGCAGTTACTTTTTAATTGGCAGGTTGTTGGCAAGCCTCAGATTGTAAAAATCAAGTCCGTGCTTGGCTTAATTAAATTTGATCTTTTGTTCACCGAAACGCTATCATTTCCCTGTCGTTGATATTTTGTATGAATGGAATTTGAATTTTCCGTGAATTCTACAGCAATGTCTATTTTTTTCTTTACTTGTCCTTTTAATTGTGATAAGTTGAAAGGTGAATATAATATATTTTACTGCAACAATGCTCTTCTTACCCGACTGCGCATAAAAGTGTCTTGCAGTTTATGTATGTATGTTGCTTATAACTTATAATATATTTATGATTTACGTAGGCTATTTCCTATGTGGCGTTGTAGAGATTAAATGGCCTTTAACCAAGAAACCCTATAAAATTGAAATGGATCTCGGTTGTGTATATTATTTTGCAGAGAAATCGTGTTTTGATTATAAAATTATTTCAATGGCGTAGTTGTAGTATTAGGTAAATCCTTTCGTTTTTTATGTAGAACTAAAACCAAGTGAGTGTTTGTTAGGTACTTGTTAGCTTCACGGTGTATTCCTTATATAGCAAGGTATGCAAAGGAAATGACGATTTTGAGGCCTTATTTATATTTTATTTAATTCATGACGCCAACGATACTTTTTTAAAATCAATTTATGTAATTTAAGGATACTTATACTAAGAATGAATAATTATATATGCTTCTATATATCTTTGTACCTATGTACGTCACATAGTTATATTGTACATATACAACCGCTGTAATCCGTAGCAAGGTAGGCAGAGCTCCCTCTGCCTACCTTGCTACGGATTACAGCGGTGTTCAGACATTCCGCTCTTCATTTTCCTCCAAATTCTGGAAGCACGGCGTGTTGAGTAGGAGAACTCAACGCTGCTTGTTCTGGACACCAAAGAAATGAAAATATTAAATATTTTATTTCCTCGTGTGGGAATAGAACCTACAACCTCTCACGTTTACAGTAATACACTTGTGCCAATGAGTCACGACTGGTTTCTATTTATTTTATTGTACATACTGAAGTATAGATACACAAAATAATAGTAAGTTTGAATCTTTTTATATAAAAATATTTTTGTTTATCTGGTTGGTGGTGTACACCCGACAACGCGATAACTTGCGAAGATCAGTTTGATAAGTACCTAATATCTCTGCTTAAAGAAAAGAGGAAAAAAATAAAGTTTTTTTCTTCTTTTCTATTCCATCACATTCTGTCAGAATTGTATACATTGCGTGTTGTTTGACTATCAATATAAAATTTTTAACGCCACTTTGTCTTACCAGATAGGGTTCGAACCCACAACCACCGACTTTACAGTCAGATGCTGCCTCTTACGCCACGATGAACTCATAAAAACTCTTATGTATTATTAACAAATTATATTGTAATATATCAAAACATAATATCTGGAATATACGATTTTAACAGATATTAATTTAACACACTACAAACTATACAGACAGTTTGACACAGGCTTTCAATTTCACTGGTGACCAGGTTGATGATAGAGTGCCGGTCAAAGGTGCCTTTGTTGATTAGTTGCCTTTGTTTCAATGCTTATTACGTTCGATATATCTATTCGATTCGATTCGATTCGATTATACATATTTAAGTATATACTATTATTTTATGTAAATGTTATTGATATTTATATTGTTGAAAAAAAAAATAAGATGTGGCTATCTTATTTTTTTTGTTTTTTAAGATTTTATTTTTTTAAATAAAATTATCAAAAATAAAAAAAATAATAATTTAATTTGCAATCTTAATGTTAATGTTTTGAAAATTATGAAATTATGTAGTATATATACAACAAAATAATTTTTTGAATCTCTGAAAAGGGTGAAAATATTATTTATATCTTGGTCCAGTGCAATCAAACAAAAAAAAAGACATAAACAAAATTGTTGGTAATAAACATAAATACACTAGAATAAAATTCTAGCTTAAGTCAGTGGTCATCAGCTAATGACGTCCCTAGCCGACCGTTAAGGCTTAGGATATGCATTTTATTTTTTCCCCTCCACAGTCAGCGAGTCCTTTCCACGACCCGCTTTCCTGGTTCAGATGAAAAATTCGCCACGAGCCTCGTGCGAGCGAAAAGAATATTAATGATGTCCTACATCGTATGACACAATGTAATTAAGTTCTTATGTAGATATGTAGTTAGTTATATTCAAAATGTGTTATTATGGGCTTACATGTCCTTTGAAACTTTGTCTTTTACGTAGATTATGCGTATTTTGCTATTTAAATGTGAACTACCAACTAAGTTGAGATTATACTTTCATATGGCAACGTGAGTTATCTAAAGCATGAATGCAAACGAGTATGTCAAACGACATTACCAAAAAAATGATTTTATTTTATACGTTGTATATTTTTATGTAAGAGTTTCAGTATATTTTCATACATTCATACATTTGCAAGGCGGTTCCACGAGCCCCCAGCGTGTTGGTCACTTAAGCCTGGTCGCTCTCTCTAAGTAGATACTTCAGAATAACAAGCACGGAGCGGACACTGGCAAATCCATCCAAGCTGTTCTATGGTTAAATTTGTAGTGAAATGTAGTTTCTGGGACAAATTCGAGCATATTTTATTTTTAATGCTTTTGCAAATACTTACTCAGCTTACTAGAGTAGGAAGCATAATTATATGCCTCCGCCAGCTTAGTATCTACTAATACTTACTTAGGCGTTTTATTTCTACCAACATTTGTATACATCAATACATACAAAAAAGACACATAGTATACGGAACTAAAACTAGGTGTAACAAATACTTACAGGTAGATACGTCTTCCTATATTAAAGCGAAAATAAACTTCTAAGCACAGCCACAAAACAAGTAAAAAGAAAATTAAAGACTAGAGAGGATTAACACTTTTTTGGGGTGATTGGAATTTGGTGTTCAATATTAATAGAATCTGGCTTGTCGAGTCGGCATTAATGTCAAATAGGTCACTGTACTCATTAACCAACTTGCAAAGTCTAGGAACAGAAGAGTTTGATCCAAACACTGTTTTTCGGGGTGGAGGATAAAGGAGGGTTACTGTATTACGGGGAAACCTCACTGGTACTCGTATATTAAACTTATTGAGTAGCTGCGGACAGTCAATTCTATTGGTGAAAATTTTAGAGATAAAAATACAACTAACCGCCTCCTATATTTTTCTAAGGAAATCATTCGGAGATTATTTAATTGCTTACAATAAGAAGGTAGTTTCTTTTTTATGTAGTATGCCTACGTAAAATATTGAGGCCAGTCGTGGCGCAGGGGCACAAGTGTGCGACTATAAATGCGACAGATTGTGAATTCGATTACCACTCATTCAGAAATTAGATATTTAATATTTTTATTACTTCGCTCTAGTAACGAGGCTTGGGAACTCAATGGGAATGGAGGTTTAGCTGTAGGTTCCCAGGTTCCTTTTGTCTAACCTGCTATATGCGGGATTACATTTCATACTTATATAACTACAGGAATCTGGATATTTGTAGCCAACAGGACACTTATTTACAATAAAAAAATCAAAATAATGTAATCACTCCGGTACATGCCTATGAACTTATTATTTTATCGTTTTAGGAATATTCTTTAAGTTTCAAAGTTTACTCTTTTCTTGCAACCAAAGTTTTCTTTGCACGTATTTTACGATCCCAATCCTATCTTAAGTAAAGTACGAACTTGAATGAACGTCACAAGGACTTATATATTATTGAATGGAATTCCGAGAAACTTTGTTTGATAGATGTTTTACTAAAGTTATAAACAGTAGATTTTTAAGTTATTATATTTCAATATAAACATTGACTTATGTTTGTAGCTTTTGAACGTTTAGTGCTCTTTGACGTCATAGTGTGTCACGTTGTCACGTACGCACTTATAGTTAGCAATTTCCAACGAAGCGATATAAACACGCGGTGCATGCTGACAGCCGATGTCAATTATTGGTGGACAAATTGTAACGTCACGCCGACTGAAGCGATCGTAACGACACGCCACCATTAGCGTGCCGCGAGCGTTTTATATGGACAGCTCTATAATGGAACAATTAATTCATGTTTTTATGCAATTCCGAAGATGAATTTTGATTAAATTTGTGTTACTTATTTTAAATATGTTATAAGTACGTTTATGAAATTATTTTTTTTGTTTCAAAATGGAATCTTCGTTTTGGTACTTTTAGTGGAGTACATACCTAGTATTTGATTGAGATCTGCGATCGTTTATATTAAAAATTACTAGCGGACCCGTGCGGCTTAGCCCGCATAAACTATACGAATATTTATAATTTAATTATTTCATTTTGGTTTGCTAATGGCTATTACATTTTTAAATGAGTAATATTACAAGCACAAATAAAGGAAACTTAAGCTTGTCAATATTTATAAAATACATATCGCGCTTCACTGGTTTTTTATTTAATTTAACCAACTTTTTCAAATAAGCTACGATTTCCTCCACATTCACATATAATACCAATTTACAGCAGCTGTCAATTAGGATGACACTGCACAAAGCAGTAAACAACAGTATGTAAATAAAGGTAAAACGAATAAAGCTTAGCGGGGGGTCCTTTCATACCAATGTACGTGTTTGTCGGATGTTTATTGTAAAGAGTAGGTAGCGCTTTGTAGTCCGTACTATTTCTAAAAGCTATTCTGGAAAAATATTACTTTCTAACAATAGAGAAAAAAAAACGAGATATCTATTACCTATTATTTAGCTAATTTACTTTATTACTTTACTAGCGGCCCGCCCACGGCTTCGCCCGCTTAAAATACATGATTATTGATTTAAGCAGAATTGATTGACAACTATAATAAAATAAAATAAATAAATAAATCAGCTTCACGCTGTATCCCGCACACAGCAGGGTAGGCAAAGGGAACCTAGTGTTAAGACACTCCGTTCCCCACTTTCTGCCGAATTCTGGAGGCATTGCGTGTTGAGTGGCAGAACTCAACGCCGCGCTTAACCTCGACATCAGAGCGAAGAAATGGAAATATAAATTTAAGTAAATATTTCATCTCCTCGAGTGGGGATCGAACCCACAACCAGTCGGTTTTGCAGTCACACCTCGTGCCGCTGCGCCACGACTGGCCTCACACC
>JAATLQ010031052.1:0-10156 GCA_013421005.1 Heliconius erato x Heliconius himera | reverse complement strand
GGTCGGTTACCGTGCGTAAGGGTGGTTGGCGTTGATACTGTGAGTTCGTTCCATTTTGTTATTGTTTTGTTATTGTTGTGTAATGGAAAGTAATGATTGTTTAATTATATTGGATTGTGTATTAACATTTATTCACTCAGAAATATTGTTTGTATAAGTCAACTTTGTAATAAACTGCTTGTAGCCCATCCTGAATTATCTCTTTTTAATATTAAACACTTCTGATTCCTAAAAATATATATAAAAGGACTTGTGCTGACTGAGGTAAGACGCACGCAGAGCCGTAACCGCTGATGGTAGAAACGTGAAATTTGGGCAGATGTTTATTTTCATATTCTGGACATCCACTAAGAAGGGAATTTGAAAAATTTTAACCCTAAAAGGATGAAATAGGGGTTGAAAGTTTGTATGGAAAAAAAATTAAATCTGTACCGATTTTTATAAAATTTGAAATTCAGACTCTTAAAAATATTTTATTGAACACGTGTTTCGTGGTTAGAATTAACTCCTAATAAGCGGGCAAAACCGCGCGCGCCCTCTAGTATTTAATATTTTAAACGTAACCACCAACTTTAACACAAAAAACAGAAGAGCTAGTTTAAGGTAATCACTCCATAATTACTCTAATGTCACAAACATCAAGAAGTACAACCCGAGAGGGTTTCTACGTCCTAATCAAGTAAAGAGCTTTAGGAACACTTGCCAAATTAGATTGCGGCAAGGAGGCTATTGTGAACTAAATTAGCTTAGAGTTTTTAATTTTTGCCTTTCTTGTGTTTTTATTAAATAGATTAGATGAAGAGGACGTAGTGCTAGACACTATGTTTTTCGAGACATTGTGTTGAGTAGAACTCAACATCACGTTTTGATCTATATATAAAGTCAAAAAGTCAAAAGTCAAATAATTTTATTCAAAATAAGAAGTTAAATGCTTCATTTTTTGAATTTTTTTATAATAACATATAGGTTGCAATGTGGTAAGTCACTCCTTTGTTACCTTGTTACCAGAACGGGAAAATGAAAATAATTCATTCACTCGTATGGTAATCGAACCCGCGTTAAACGCACACTCTACATCACGAATTTATTTAACTTTTTTACTTTTGCTTTTTTTTCAGCTTCACGTTCTATCCCGCAAATAGGCAGAGGGAGCTAGGCTCTCTGTTAAGGTTTGTATTTCCACTGATTTTTAGACTCATTGCTTGTTGAGTGGCGGAACTCAACGCCGCGCTTTATCTTAGTACCAGAGCGAAGAAATGAAAATATTAATTAATAATGTCTCCGAGTGGGAATCGAACCCATAACCGTCGCGTTTACAGTCACACGTTTGCGTGCCCCTATGACTTTTGCTATTTAAACTTCTAAATGTTATAAAACAGTATCTACTTGCGAAAATATTGATTGAAAAAATCGATTTCCTAATTCTAATATCGAATGACGGGGCTAAGAGAGCAGGGTTTAAATTGTTTTAGGGATTTGTCAGAAAGTTAAATTCGAGGTCTTAATTTAACTTACAGAATGTATAATCTATAATCTAATAGGTATCGAATTCAAATATATTAACGAAAAAACGACCTAAAATTCGAATAAAGGATTGGACTAAAGTTATTATATTTCTGTAGATATATTAAAAAGTTAAGGAGTGGATGTCACATCAAAAGCGAATACATTCGTTTTTTTTACGTCTCGCTATATCCCGCACAAAGCAGGGTAGGCAGAAGAAACCTAGTGTTAAGGCACTCTGTTCTTCACTTTGCACGCTTTGCTTTGATACCAGCGCGATAAAATGACAAACTTAGCTTTACGCCGTATCCCTAGCGGGGTAGTCAGAGAAGGAGCGCCAAATGCTACGGTCTCTACATATCTCTTTCGCCTCTTCCACTGTCAACAAACACTTCATACATGCCCTCCGGGGAGTCTTTATGCTTTTTACGTGACCTTCTTCCAGTATCTTTGATACAGTGTATTCGAAGGTCAACCAAGATCTCCCCCTACCTCTCTTACCACTCACTTTTCCTTCATAAATCTTTTTTGCAGTTCTTTCATCACTCATTCGTTCGACGTGCCCAAACCAGCTGAGCAAATTCTTCTTCATTCCCACCATTCTGTGTACCCCTTTATTGCAGGTTCGATCAGCTAAGCTGACTCCAAACGTCCTACAAAGAGATCACATTAAAAAATATTAATTCATTCCTCCAAGTGGGAATCGAACCGACAACCTACACTCTAGCGTTTCTGCACCACAACGGCCTTTTCTATTTAAACTTCCAAATTGTATAAATACTTAGCGGTAATTGTATAAATACTTGCAAAAACATTAACTGAGAGAACTCGATTTTCTAATTCTAATTTTGAATGACAATGTTTGAATTGTTTTAGTGATTTGTCGGAAAGTTAAGCTCAAAGTTTTAATTTAACTTTCGGAATGAAAAAGCATCATTTGTTCGTTTCATTCATATTGGAATCGAATTCAAATATATCAATATAGTATCTTTGATACTGTGTTTCCGAAGGTCAACCGAGGTCTCTCCCGATCTCTCTTACCGCTCACTTTTCCATCATAAATCTTTTTTGTCATTCTTTCATCACTCATTCGTTCGACGTGCCCAAACCAGCTGAGAACGTTCTTCTTCATTCCCACCGTGACATCCGCTAGTATCTGCCATTCTGTGTATCTCTTCATTGCGGATTCGATCAGCTAATCTGACTCCGCATATCCTACGAAGAGATCGCATCTCTACGGCATTCATCTTTCTTTCATTCTTCTTCTGTAATACCCACTTAAAGACGGCAAAACAGAGATCGGTCTGAATGGAAAGATTAATCTGATTTCAAATGTTCGTCACCTAGACCTTAATAGTAAACATTTCTCGTCCTTATCAATAGATTTATATACGCGGATATTGATATTCGGATATCTCGAAAACTGCTTAAGTTATTTTAAATTTTAAAATACTATTACATTGGAAAGACTTTAAAACTTTCAACATTTTTAGACTCGTTTGAGTATACTTATATCATCATTATTTACAAAGTTTTACAGGAGGAGCTTAGATTTTAATGGCTTTTTAAGCTTTCTCTTAAGTTTAGAGAACAGTCGTGGGTACAGCATGTGACTGTAAGCGCGACAGGTTGTGGGTTCAATTCCCATATGACGAAATGAAATATTTGATATTGTCATTTCTTTATTTTGGTATAGAGTAAAAAGCGTGACGTTGAGTACCACCAGTCAATAAGCAATGCCTCCAGAAGTGGTGGAATATGGCGAATAAAGTGTCTTAAAAGTAGGTTCTCAGGTTCCCACTGCCTACCCTGCTGTGTGTAAGTATTATGTGATAAAAGACAATAAAAAATTACATAAAGAAGTTGTAATAAGCGTATAAAAATTTCGACGTAGCTTGATGAGAACGTATGGCTTAGTGGTCAGAGCGATTGAAGTAATTTTCTTTTCTAAAAAATGACTGACTAGTCAAGTCAGTAACTTTTTAATCGTAAAAAAGTTACGATTATTATTTTATTAGTAGTGTTAATAGAGTCCTAATTGATATTTTAGTATCTTTACTATTATTAATTATAAATTGAGGCCAATCGTGGCGCAGCAGCATAAAGTGTGACTGTAAAACCGACTGGGTGTGAGTTCGATCCCCACTCGAGGAGATGAAATATTTACTTAAATTTATATTTCCATTTCTTCGCTCTGGTGTCGAGGACAAGCGCGGCGTTGAGTTCTGCCACTCAACACGCAATGCCTCTAGAATTCGGCAGAAAGTAGGGAACGGAGTGTCGTAACACTAGGTTTCCTCTGCCTACCCTCCTTTGTACGGGATATAGCGTGAAGCTGATTTTATTTTTTTATTAATTATAAATTCGATGGCGTTCATTATTATTGTTATTTCGTTATTTAAGGCTAACTAATACGTGCACCATAATACATACATGCACAATTACATAGCCTATAGCACTTCTGAAAAACGTAGCTTTCAAACAAAACAAAAAAATAAGTAAATCGGACCAGTAGATCCAGAGATCTTAGCGTTTAAACAAACAAACAAACTCTTCCACTTTATTATATTAGTATAGATTAGGCTTTTATAGAGTAGTTAAGACTGTGCTTTCATTTAAAAAGCATGCATTGTAGTTTAGATAACAGTTAATCCTCATTGCAGATAGTGAGCTGCACGAGATGAAGGTTTGCAAGTTTATTTTTATAGACCAAGGAGCAGTCGTTAAGTATCTTTGTTTTTGTAAAATGAGGGTTGGGTAAATTTAGGTACCCAATAATAGTTTAGTGCCCACGCTACAAATTTTAGAAATAGAAAATTAAAAAAAATCAAAAAAAAAAAATCAACTTCACGCTGTATCCCGCACAGAGCAGGGTAGGCAGAGGGAACCTAGTGTTAAGACACTCCGTTCCCCACTTTCTGCCGATTTCTGGAGGCATTGCGTGTTGAGTGGCAGAACTCAATGCCGCGCTTAACCTCGACACCAGAGCGAAGAAATGGAAATATAAATTTAAGTAAATATTTCATCTCCTCGAGTGGGGATCGAACCCACAACCAGTCGGTTTTACAGTCACACCTCGTGCCACTGCGCCACCACTGGCCTTACTAAAGCTGAAAAATATAAAAATGTATTTAAAATAATGACTAGAAAATTCAAGTTTTTATATACCAAATAACATTTTCTAATTTTAAAATTGAAAATATACGCCAATGAATTAAAATTATAGACGCAATTATAATTTAGATTGTTTTTATTTAATTTCAATTTCTACCTATATAAGGTTTTATTACGTAACTCGTATATACAATTGACGAACAACGCAAGATCTAATTTCGTTTGCTACGAAATTTATGTCCAAATCGGAAGTACTTAACAACTATAATATATTGAAGTTTACTTGAACATTTATATTTGACCAAGTGAGGCGTAGACTTTCCCCGTCAAATAGGGCCTAAAATGGAGAAAGGAGTATCAAGTTCTCTAGTATACTAGGTTCTCTTTGCTTACCATGTTATATATAGGATACAGTGTAAAAATGAAGATATGCCTATTTATTAAAATGCAGCCTCTTAGTCTACATGTTACATTAGAACATATCGCTAATGCTTCGCAGGTTCTAGCTCGTAAGTAATTAATTTCAGAACTCGTTTAGCTGATGTTTTCAAACAAACTAATGAGAAGTTAAAAAAAATATAATATAGATATATTATTTATACTTATTTTTTGGCATTTGCTTAACAATGAAAAAACAGATACAAAATAGATGTTACCAGTTCTTTGAATAATTTTCAAATTAAATAAATAACAAAAATACCCTTACTTATTTAGAAAACGTATAAAAATTTGAACGCAGCGGGACTCGAACCCGCGTCTCCTGGAAACCGACCAGGCGCTCTGACCACTAAGCCATGCGTTCTCGCCAAGCTACGTCGAAACTTTTATACGCTTGTTACAACTTATTTATGTTGTTCAAATTTTTATACGTTTTCTAAATAAGTATTTTTCTTTCTTAAGTGTGGAATAACACTTAGGTTTAGGTTCTTTGATTATGGCGGAATAACACTTTAAAAATGTTTAAAAATATTTTAAAAATACCCTTATTAATTACCGAGATGTTTTTTATTTTTGTTTGATGTCGAAATTCAAAGCTGCAACAAATTCGAATCGAAGCCACAACCGTTGCGAGTACAATCAAACGCTGAGCCACTGCTCCAAGGCAGCCTCAATTTCGCGCTTAAAGGTATGTTTATGACAGATGTCAGTCATGTCATAATATCCCATTTCCAAACCCTATCACAGATAATAAAGAAAATTCATTCCTAATCCTTTTTTAATGGTTCCATAAATTATTCACGTCACGATGAGTTTAAGTTCATCAATCAATCGATTATCAATATTGAAAGAAATATTTAAAGCATTTGTGAAATCATTTATGTATTCAATGTATAAATAACGTAAGTATCTATGTGAAAGGTAATTCAACTAAAAGATTCATTTAACTAAGTCTACGTGGCGCAATGGGGCACTGAATTGACTTGAGTGTAAAGGCAATGGTTATGGGGTTCAGTCACAATTTGGGGGTTAGAGGGAAGTCAGATCAAATCAAATCAATTAGCTTCACGCTGTATCCCGCATACAGCAGTGTAGGCATAGGAACCTGGTGACAATCCGTTCCCTACTTTCCACCGAATTCTGGAGGCATTGCGTGTTAAGTGGTAAATTCAACGCCGCGCTTTGCCTCGACTCTAGAGCGAAGGATGAAATATTTTATTTCCTCGAGCGGGGATCGAATCCACAACCAGTCGATTTTACATAAAGAGTTAGATTTTTTTTACCTTCACCCATCTAAGAACACTTGGATTGCTAAGACAAATCTAACGGTAACTCAATTATGTAAATCCGTTCGGTGGTTCTAGAGATATGAGGTAATAAATAATATTACATACATACAAGATACGCGTAAAAGATATTAATCCTTCCTTTGCAGTCGGCTAAAATTAAAACACAAATTTTAGGAGATTTAGAAGTGAGAACATGTCAAGACGAAATTAATAATCACCAACTCTATTAAGGTTTTATTAATAGTTACCGCAGGAAAGAAAAATACTTAATAAGAAAACGTTTAAAAATTTGAACATAGCGAGATTTGAATCCACGCCTCTTCGTAAACCGTCCAAGCGTTGTGAACATGTGATAATTACCCCAGTGTTTATTATCCCGCATTTAGGCTAGGTCGTCAGACCAGCTTGATGATATTGGTGATATATCGTAGTATTATTACCTGATTTGTATATTGCACAACTTACTAATAAAAGAAATAAAAATAGCTGAAATGTTTAATTAGTAGGTGCAACTCGACAACAAAAACTTATTAATAAAGTATCATGAAACTAATCGCGGTCGTGAAGCAACGAAAAAATTAAGGCAAAGGCAGGTAAGTTAAAATCGAAATCCTATCAAAATATTGTCATTTAACTCATAAAAATTAGAACACATAATTATTTTCCACACACACAAAATAGAAACGCCATTTTATATACATAACTTAATACATAGCGACAATTGCTTAAAATAATTTGTTAAATTTGTATTCCAAATTTTTAGCACGCTCATTTCATAAGAGGGAAGGAATTATAATTTATTCATATTTTCATTTGTTCGCTCTAACATCAAGGCAAATGAGCGTCAAGTTCGGTCGAAAGTGGGGAACGGGATCCTAACACTAGGTTCCCTCTGCCAACCCTGCTATGTACGGGATACAGCGTGAAGCTGATTTGATTTGATTTTTTAAAAGAATTCGATAAGACAGTAACAAAAAAAGGAAGTAAGTTAACCAATTTCCTCTTGCCGCTAGTGACGGAAGTGCACCAGTAGTTGCTGGTCGTACCTACTTACTTATAACGTATTCACAAAGGGCTCCCGGGCACCGTAAATAGGATATGATGCGCTTTACACATCAAAGTGAAGGTAAAACTCAATCTCGTAACCCAATTTTACGTTTTATAACCTAGGTACTTAGTTGTATTTGTTAGCTAAAAATTATAGTTTAGAAAATATAATAGAGAACTATTATGTAAATATGTGCTATGTTATTATATAGCTACTAGTATCGATGTAATAAAAATATTTAATACGAAAAAAAAAGTTTATTTAGCATTTAGCAGATAAGCATATATCTATAACGTCTAAAAGTGATAATTTATTATAGATGTCAGAGACATCTCTATCTGTCTTATGTGATGGTGTATGGTCAGCTACATCGAATTGCATATATTGCACAAAAACCTCTTACTTTCTTAATTTTTAAAAATTATTTTTTCCCGACTGCTAAGGAAGGGTTACGTTTTTCGCGCGTATCTTGTATGTATGTATTATTCTTTATTACCTCATATCTCCAGAACTGCTGAACAGATTTATATAATTAAGTTATTAGGTGGAGATCCCATCGCTTAAAACTGTAGGGATCAGATTTTCTAATGAAACTTATATTTAAGAATGATATATGATAGCAGAATAGATTACACTAGGGTTGCCTAAAAGAATCCTGCCGCAATCACCTTTAATTAATGTTTTTCGTAACTCGTTTTTGGAGAAAATTGCACTCATACGTTTTTTATGTGAATCGCACATCATTTGAAAGAAAATCGCATAAGGAATTGGAAAAACAATGGTTGCCAGCTCTCAGTCTGCCGCTGCTAATGAATTATATATCAAATTAAAGCTTATTTTTTTCTCATCACTAAAACACATGGTTGCCTGGAAAATGGCTGCCGCAAGCAAAGGTTGCCATCATTTGAAATATTTTATTCTGATTCCGTTTGACTGAGAATAGACGATTTGCCTTATGTTTTAAAGTAAAATATTATATAATAGAAGGTCAATCTTAAAATTAATATTTATTCTAGCTATTTACCTGTTAAATGATGATTATAATCATATTAAGAACATACAAAAAACTATTTAAATATGAAATCATCCTTATTTTTCAAGTGAAATAATGAACCTATGATATTAAGTCTTTGCTAAATCTGTTTTCTAAATACTAATACTAATTTAAATTATCATTTTAAAATTACTAAATTATCTAATTAAATAAATGCTTACAAATATCAATCTATTATAAGGTATTAATTATATCATGTTTCCTTAAAATAATGAAGGGCGACAATTATTGCGTATGTTTTTTTATTAATTAAGAAAATATGGAAAATAACATTTCAATATACTATCTCTCTCTCTCTCTGTCCTCTGCTCGTATGATTTTTTTTTCTCGTTTTTTTTGATAACGGTTGCCGCAATCTTTTTTTTCTCACGCAACTTTTAAGAATTTGCATTGAAAGAAATATATGATAGAATTATAATAAACAAAATTAATTTATCAAAAATAAATTCTAAGAAATTTCGACAGTAATGCCGAATAATAAACGCTATTTAAGGTTTATGACCAGGAGTCGGCAAATATCAATTAGTTGTCTACTTTTTACTATAGATAAACATTTTGCGGCGGTATACAAAGCAAACAAATTTTATTTTCGTAGATGTATTGTTTCTAAATGCAATAACAGTGCAGATGGCCAAATGAGACGTTTTTGAACATATTACTTAGTTACTTACCTTTCGTTTTGGAGTGAAGAAGTTTTTAGTTAACATGACAAAAATGAAGATCTGTTTTTTGTGCGAAAATGTGTGTGGAATTTAATAACGAGTCTGAAGTGTAAAATTATGTTGTTGTTTCGCCAAAAAATGAATTTTATATACAGTAACATTTTCTTAAATAGTAACACAATGCACGGTTCTCACTTACAGTGTTACAAAAAGTTCATTGTTGTAAAACAAAAATATAAAGAAGAACCCCACTCGAGGGGATAAAATATTCACTTAAATTTATATTTCCAGCTCTTCATTCTGGTGTCGAAGCAAAGCGCGGCGTTGAGTTCTGCCATTCAACACGCAATGCCTCCAGAATTCAGAATTGCAGAGAGTGGGAAACGGAGTGTCTTAACACTAGGTTCCCTCTGCCTACCTTTCTGCGTGCGGGATACAGCGTGAATCTGATTTGATTTTTATTTTTCAATTATTTTCTAATGCAAAACGTAAGTATAATTAATGTTTGATAAGTATAATTAAATTTAATGTTTAATATTATATATTTTTCTCTGAGGACGAAGAAAGAGATTGAGAGTTTATAACGAGGTAATTTTCCATATTTTCTTGATTAATAAATAAAATATCTGCAATAATTGTCAACCTACATTATATTATGAAAATATTATGTAATTAATACCTTATAATAGAACGATATTTGTAAACGTTTATTTAATACTAGTGGGCGCGCGCAGCTTCGCCCGCTTATTTGAACCCTTACGGGGTGAATTCTAAAAAACCATGAAACATGTGTTCAATGAAATATTTTTAGGAGTCTGAATTTCAAATATTATAAAAATCGGTGCCGATAAAAAAAAACCATACAAACTTTCAGCCCCTATTTTATCCCTTTAGGGTTCAATTTTCTTAAAATCCCTTATTAGTGGATGTCCAGATTACGAAAAAAAACATCTGTCCAAATTTCACGTTTCTACCATCAGCGGCTGTGCGTGCGTCTTACCTCAGTCAGTCAGGTACTTGTTTTATATATATAGATGATAATTTAGTC
>JAATLQ010031051.1:0-10153 GCA_013421005.1 Heliconius erato x Heliconius himera | reverse complement strand
ATTTTTTTTACTCCGTTCCGTTCCATGTTCGATTCCAAACGACAGCAAACAAATTATTAATCATTAACCCATTATAACCTTTAGATATGACAGTGTCTGACTGTAAACTCGATGTTTGTAAAAGGTCGTTCTTCTCCTTCTCGGAGAAATAACTTATTTTCGTTTCCTTATTGCTCTAGCGTGACAAACAGCGGCCTTAAATTTCGTCTCTCAACTCGTTACGTACAATCGTCTCTCAATTCCTAACGTAATATCTTAAATTCGGACAACAAGTTAAAAAAAAGTGTCTACTAAAGCCTGAAACTAAAAAACTAGTACAAATATTACACTCTACAAACACCTGAATACACTATTCAATATGAAAATCATATAAAGTGTAACATCAGAATGCACCGTCTGTTGGTTTGTGGTCGAACTGATAAAAGCTTTGTAGCATAAGTGCTTGAACACTAGGTGCCCTATATATTTGAATTATATATAAATTCCTACTAAAATATTATTTGAACTTTATATATACATATGTTTATATATGTTGTATACACATTCTAAGTACCCAAGGTACCTGTGACGACAGATATAGTAAGTCACATCGAAACGATTAACGTCGTGTGATATAAAACCTATATAATATAGCCTTCCTGGACAAATGGACTATCCAATATAAAAACATGTTTTCATTTTGAAACAGTAGTTCGTGAGATTAGTGCACTTAATCATACAAATCCTTCAGCTTTATAAAATTTTGGTAAAAAATTAAATTATTATATTATACATCGGTAGTGATCTGAACATTAAACTATTTCTGCTCAATTAATGTAAAGAAATATAAAAAGTCCTATAGAGGCGATATATAGAAAGAATATAATTACTAACGATTGTTTTAGATTCAATTTGAAGGTACTTAAGAAACATTCGTATTACCTAAATATAAAGCTCTTAGTTCTTTATAGTTATTAGTCCACTATTACTACTTATAGAAACTAAACAATAATAAACGAAAGAGTAGAAAATAGTTTGTTATATTACTATTTCCCCTCATTTTTAAACGCAAATTTTATAATAAAATCGAGATGATATTTTGCAAATTGTTCATATAATATCAAAATACTGCCAATACAAGATAAATTTTGTTTGAGAACTATAAAAGGAAATTCGAGGAATTCGACAAATTTTCTATGAAATATTCTATATTAAAGTTACGGAGCACGATCGTTATGAACTTCTTAAAATAAGTCTTATCTCGGAAAATTAAATACTAAATCAAATCATAAAATATGTTTTAGTACAAGAATTAGTTTTACTTTCTCTCTAAAACGGTAAAGTACGGCGTTGAATTCCGTTATTTAATACATAACTTCTCGAATACAAGAGGAAAAAAGAGAACGGAATGTCTTGGCACTAGGTTGTCTCGGATTTGAAATTGAAGATAAATCTTCTGTATCATGCTAAGTAGCTTTGAACCCGAAAGATACTTCGCAGTTTTCCGACACATTTTAATTTTCTTCTTTTTATTTTAACAGTACCCAGAAAACATTATGTCCTGGATTCGACTCCTGGACTAGTTTAATGTCGAAGTTATTTTTATATCTTTTTATAAATATAACTTCACATTTATTTAGTCTAGGATTCGAATCCAAGACATAAAATTTGTACGTCCACGCGTCACTCATATTTTATTTTATGATTGTCAAAGAGAATCTAATCAAAGTAACCAAAGGAAATGCGGAAATTAAGGAACGGGGATCCGTTTTTTAATTTCCGCTCATTTAGTAACAAGAGACGCAAATATTCTTAAATGTAAACATTCCCCAAGTAACGATCAAAACGACAACCGTCGTATGTTCAGCTTCTCATTTTTAAACTAGTTATGACAGTACTTACTGTGCTTTCGGCGACGTTGAGTTCCGTCACTCAATACGCAATGCCTCCAGAATTCTTAACGGAAACAGTGTCTTAATATTATATTCTGTGGTGCGGGATACACCGTGAAACTAAAAAAAAAGAAATGAATTCTTTCAGGTTAATTTTAAGCATGTTTATAATACATTATAAAATATCGAAACAATATGCCAGTTTGGCTTCACTCAGTTGAATTTTATATCATAAAGTAAACAACAACGTGAGTTACATCAAAAGAATTTTAAATTAATTTGTTCAACCAAGTACAAAATGTTTTTAATGGAAAAGTTTAAAGTTCTAACAATTTTTATTATACACGTTTAGTAATGTAATATTAAACATATAGTGGACATAGAACTATAGAATATAATTCCCTTGAGTGGGAATCGAACCCAAAATTATATCATTACATTCAAACGCTTCCACTGCGCCACCACTGCCTCTTAATTATATTTATTAATATGTTCAAATATTCACCAATTATATTTACATTTATATTACGAAATCTTTCAACACCACCTTGAAACACCTTAAAAGTTCTAATCTAAGCGCGACTACTTGAACTGTCGCCCGTTCGCGTCCAACAAGTAGCGCCTGGTAGAGTCTATTAGCGTCTTTTGTGCGTCGTTCTCATTAGATGAATTTGTTTGTGTAATACTAATTTTTGTATAAATTATTATATGTTACTAGCCTTTGCACGCTGTTTCGTCAGTGCCATTCTCTAGCTGTCCGAGTTTTTGAGCTTCTTCCGTACAGTCTGAATCTCCATACGGATGGAGTAAGGCTGTACTCATAGAAGATCTATGGTAAAAAAGTAAAAAGGTGGAGGGAGAATTTGTGCAAAACCTAGGCACGTTCTATGAAATGTATGCAATAAAAACAAACAACTAGGCAATCCTACGCCAATGGCTAAGGCTCTACAGTTATATTTCTATTTGAAAATACAGACGAAGCCGTAGGTAAATACTAGTCCTTCCTCTAATTGGGCACATGGCTGATTATTTACCTCACCACGCTCTTAAACAGGCGTAAGTCATTTTCGATTTAATTAGAGGAGTTCTTAACGTTTCAGAGCAATTACATACAAACGTTCGTTGACGGTTGAAGCAATTAACGAAACTTAATTATGTTTTGGTAATCATGACGTTTGATATAACTAAATGATGATTTAATAATTATTTTTTAGTGATTTTCATAGACTCCATCATAAGCATATGGGTTCTATTCTCGGGCGAAAAAGTTTATTATTTAAAATATTTTCTTATAAATATCTTGAAGATATTTAATTTTTTTTTTATTCGTTGGAAAGTGGGAGAGTCTCCTAACACAAGTTTATCAGTCCTCTGCACACCCTGCTATGTGCGGGATGCGTTGCGTGAAGGTAAAATTATAAGTTTGAAGTAAATAATATAGCGTCTAAAGTGACCACAAAGAATAAAAACTAAACCCATTATTAGGCAAGCACAGTAAAGCAAAAAAATTAAGAAAATCTTCTTAACTACGACGATTTTTTTTATTAAAGAAGTTTTTTTATTTAAGAAGATATTATGTAACTTTTAATACTTTTGCAAATACCAAAAAATATTTTTAATGAAGTCTCTAAGGAGAGTTTGAATGAAAAATATTACTCTAAATAAAAAAAATAATAAAATTGGCATACATTTTAATTCCAGAAAAGTGATTTTTTTCGGTTTGGTGTCAAGACAAAGCGCGGCGTTCGCCACTTAACACTCAAATCCCAAGTTTGGAGTAAAGTGATAAGTGGAGGGTCTTATCATTAGGTACACTAGGTACTGCACCCTCTGCCTACCCTGTTACATGCGGTATACAACGTGAAGCTGATAAAAATATATATTTAATTTTCATTTCAATAATTATACTGTATTCTTGTGTAAAATTAAAAGAAAAGTATAGTAAATCAATAACTTTAGTATTAAATTGTATTTTTAAATTACGAATTAGAATTATAGAGTTGTTTCTGTTGATGTGTTTACAGAACTTGATGAAATTTAGATTGAGCGTTTGTCTCTACAGATATATTTGTGTATATTTAAGAAAGGAAATAAAATTATAATTAAATTTTGAAGCCATCGTGACCCGGTGGCAGAAAGATGTGACTGTAAACAGTTGTGGGTTCGATTCCCATTCGAGAAAATGAAATATTTCATATTTTCATTTTATTCTCTAGTAACGAGGCAAAGCGCGTTGTCGAGTTCCACCATTGAACACTGCAATGCCTCCAGAAAAAAAAATGGTATATTGGATATTAGTTTTTTATCAGAGAAAAAATTAATAAAATTCTAATTATTTTACAGATCTGCTAAAGTATCACAATCTTTTTGAAAAGCTACCAAAGTTGTTTAAAGTTCGTGTTCAGATAATTAATTTACTTGTTTTAACGAAACTTTCATCAGCAATTAGTGTAAACAGCGGATCTATAACTTGTTAAACAACACTTTGTGGAAAAACACAAGAATTAAAAGTAATTAGGGTTTTTAGAATCTATCCATAAATTCGAATTGATAAGCGTAAGACAAAGCACCGTTTTTTTAATGAAATGTGGAAAACGAAATGGTATGTGGTAACAAAAAAAATTTTTTTTTACTTTGTCTGTAACCTGCACATATAAGGGTAGACAAAGTTACCCTGGATATATATATATATATATATATATATATATATATATATATATATATATATATATATATATATTTATATATTTTTTGCTCGACTTGGCGGGGGCACTGCCGTGCCCCCAGATATATATATGTATGTGTGTGTGTGTGTGTGTATATATCTATATATATATATAATACAATAGGTGCACATAAATATTTCCCCAAGTGGGAATCAAACTCGTAACTATTGTGGACCACTTCAATCACAACTACACAATCTATGTTTGTAGAATCTGTTATTAATACCGTATAAATTATACAATAACAAAACACAAACAAATATTTTTTAAATATTTATCTGTCTGTCGTTTTGTTTGTCTGAATTGATCTCCAGACTTCCGGTCCGATTATGTACCAATATTTTTATAATACTTTCATTTGAACATACAAAAGATTGCGGAGCTTCTTATAGGCTATTGTTACCCTAGAATTACGTAGGATTGGGAACAGCTCGGATTTAACGCGCGCGAGTACCTACAGTACTGTTTTATATTAATATATATATATTTTTATATAACATCTTAAATATATAAATAAACAATCCTATACTCCAAGCAGACGAAGCTGCGAGCGGGCCGCTAATGATGGAGTAAAATAAATAACCGAAATACCCCTATCCAATTGAAAAGCACATGCTAAATATACAAATAAAAATATATAAATACATCTTACATTTTGTCGCGTAATAAAGGTAAAAAGATATCGGCCCTATCGTCCTTTACCTCGAGACGTCTTATACTGTAAGTCACGTAGCAGTACAACTTGTAAGGCGCGCGTCGCGCTGTGAAGGGAACTTATTTATTTGTTATTTTTAAGTCGCAGGTAGAGACGGTGCTCGGGGAGATATATAATATTGCTGATAGGATCTTCGAAGCCCTCGTGGCGCAGGGGTACGCAGCGGTTGTGGGTTCGATTCCTTTCGAAGCCACAACCGGAACCGAGGATTCAACACTTGATACTTCAGAAATTGGTGGAAAGTGGGGAATGGAAGCGTCTTAATAGGAACGGATTGGCTTAACACTAGGTTTCCAGGGTAACTTTGTCTACCCTTATATGTGCAGGTTACAGACAAAGTAAAAAAAAATTTTTTTTGTTACCACATACCATTTCGTTTTCCACATTTCATTAAAAAAACGGTGCTTTGTCTTACGCTTATCAATTCGAATTTATGGATAGATTCTAAAAACCCTAATTACTTTTAATTCTTGTGTTTTTCCACAAAGTGTTGTTTAACAAGTTATAGATCCGCTGTTTACACTAATTGCTGATGAAAGTTTCGTTAAAACAAGTAAATTAATTATCTGAACACGAACTTTAAACAACTTTGGTAGCTTTTCAAAAAGATTGTGATACTTTAGCAGATCTGTAAAATAATTAGAATTTTATTAATTTTTTCTCTGATAAAAAACTAATATCCAATATACCATTTTTTTTTCTGGAGGCATTGCAGTGTTCAATGGTGGAACTCGACAACGCGCTTTGCCTCGTTACTAGAGAATAAAATGAAAATATGAAATATTTCATTTTCTCGAATGGGAATCGAACCCACAACTGTTTACAGTCACATCTTTCTGCCACCGGGTCACGATGGCTTCAAAATTTAATTATAATTTTATTTCCTTTCTTAAATATACACAAATATATCTGTAGAGACAAACGCTCAATCTAAATTTCATCAAGTTCTGTAAACACATCAACAGAAACAACTCTATAATTCTAATTCGTAATTTAAAAATACAATTTAATACTAAAGTTATTGATTTACTATACTTTTCTTTTAATTTTACACAAGAATACAGTATAATTATTGAAATGAAAATTAAATATATATTTTTATCAGCTTCACGTTGTATACCGCATGTAACAGGGTAGGCAGAGGGTGCAGTACCTAGTGTACCTAATGATAAGACCCTCCACTTATCACTTTACTCCAAACTTGGGATTTGAGTGTTAAGTGGCGAACGCCGCGCTTTGTCTTGACACCAAACCGAAAAAAATCACTTTTCTGGAATTAAAATGTATGCCAATTTTATTATTTTTTTTATTTAGAGTAATATTTTTCATTCAAACTCTCCTTAGAGACTTCATTAAAAATATTTTTTGGTATTTGCAAAAGTATTAAAAGTTACATAATATCTTCTTAAATAAAAAAACTTCTTTAATAAAAAAAATCGTCGTAGTTAAGAAGATTTTCTTAATTTTTTTGCTTTACTGTGCTTGCCTAATAATGGGTTTAGTTTTTATTCTTTGTGGTCACTTTAGACGCTATATTATTTACTTCAAACTTATAATTTTACCTTCACGCAACGCATCCCGCACATAGCAGGGTGTGCAGAGGACTGATAAACTTGTGTTAGGAGACTCTCCCACTTTCCAACGAATAAAAAAAAAATTAAATATCTTCAAGATATTTATAAGAAAATATTTTAAATAATAAACTTTTTCGCCCGAGAATAGAACCCATATGCTTATGATGGAGTCTATGAAAATCACTAAAAAATAATTATTAAATCATCATTTAGTTATATCAAACGTCATGATTACCAAAACATAATTAAGTTTCGTTAATTGCTTCAACCGTCAACGAACGTTTGTATGTAATTGCTCTGAAACGTTAAGAACTCCTCTAATTAAATCGAAAATGACTTACGCCTGTTTAAGAGCGTGGTGAGGTAAATAATCAGCCATGTGCCCAATTAGAGGAAGGACTAGTATTTACCTACGGCTTCGTCTGTATTTTCAAATAGAAATATAACTGTAGAGCCTTAGCCATTGGCGTAGGATTGCCTAGTTGTTTGTTTTTATTGCATACATTTCATAGAACGTGCCTAGGTTTTGCACAAATTCTCCCTCCACCTTTTTACTTTTTTACCATAGATCTTCTATGAGTACAGCCTTACTCCATCCGTATGGAGATTCAGACTGTACGGAAGAAGCTCAAAAACTCGGACAGCTAGAGAATGGCACTGACGAAACAGCGTGCAAAGGCTAGTAACATATAATAATTTATACAAAAATTAGTATTACACAAACAAATTCATCTAATGAGAACGACGCACAAAAGACGCTAATAGACTCTACCAGGCGCTACTTGTTGGACGCGAACGGGCGACAGTTCAAGTAGTCGCGCTTAGATTAGAACTTTTAAGGTGTTTCAAGGTGGTGTTGAAAGATTTCGTAATATAAATGTAAATATAATTGGTGAATATTTGAACATATTAATAAATATAATTAAGAGGCAGTGGTGGCGCAGTGGAAGCGTTTGAATGTAATGATATAATTTTGGGTTCGATTCCCACTCAAGGGAATTATATTCTATAGTTCTATGTCCACTATATGTTTAATATTACATTACTAAACGTGTATAATAAAAATTGTTAGAACTTTAAACTTTTCCATTAAAAACATTTTGTACTTGGTTGAACAAATTAATTTAAAATTCTTTTGATGTAACTCACGTTGTTGTTTACTTTATGATATAAAATTCAACTGAGTGAAGCCAAACTGGCATATTGTTTCGATATTTTATAATGTATTATAAACATGCTTAAAATTAACCTGAAAGAATTCATTTCTTTTTTTTAGTTTCACGGTGTATCCCGCACCACAGAATATAATATTAAGACACTGTTTCCGTTAAGAATTCTGGAGGCATTGCGTATTGAGTGACGGAACTCAACGTCGCCGAAAGCACAGTAAGTACTGTCATAACTAGTTTAAAAATGAGAAGCTGAACATACGACGGTTGTGGTTTTGATCGTTACTTGGAAAATGTTTACATTTAAGAATATTTGCGTCTCTTGTTACTAAATGAGCGGAAATTAAAAAACGGATCCCCGTTCCTTAATTTCCGCATTTCCTTTGGTTACTTTGATTAGATTCTCTTTGACAATCATAAAATAAAATATGAGTGACGCGTGGACGTACAAATTTTATGTCTTAGATTCGAATCCTAGACTAAATAAATGTGAAGTTATATTTATAAAAAGATATAAAAATAACTTCGACATTAAACTAGTCCAGGAGTCGAATCCAGGACATAATGTTTTCTGGGTACTGTTAAAATAAAAAGAAGAAAATTAAAATGTGTCGGAAAACTGCGAAGTATCTTTCGGGTTCAAAGCTACTTAGCATGATACAGAAGATTTATCTTCAATTTCAAATCCGAGACAACCTAGTGCCAAGACATTCCGTTCTCTTTTTTCCTCTTGTATTCGAGAAGTTATGTATTAAATAACGGAATTCAACGCCGTACTTTACCGTTCTAGAGAGAAAGTAAAACTAATTCTTGTACTAAAACATATTTTATAATTTGATTTAGTATTTAATTTTCCGAGATAAGACTTATTTTAAGAAGTTCATAACGATCGTGCTCCGTAACTTTAATATAGAATATTTCATAGAAAATTTGTCGAATTCCTCGAATTTCCTTTTATAGTTCTCAAACAAAATTTATCTTGTATTGGCAGTATTTTGATATTATATGAACAATTTGCAAAATATCATCTCGATTTTATTATAAAATTTGCGTTTAAAAATGAGGGGAAATAGTAATATAACAAACTATTTTCTACTCTTTCGTTTATTATTGTTTAGTTTCTATAAGTAGTAATAGTGGACTAATAACTATAAAGAACTAAGAGCTTTATATTTAGGTAATACGAATGTTTCTTAAGTACCTTCAAATTGAATCTAAAACAATCGTTAGTAATTATATTCTTTCTATATATCGCCTCTATAGGACTTTTTATATTTCTTTACATTAATTGAGCAGAAATAGTTTAATGTTCAGATCACTACCGATGTATAATATAATAATTTAATTTTTTACCAAAATTTTATAAAGCTGAAGGATTTGTATGATTAAGTGCACTAATCTCACGAACTACTGTTTCAAAATGAAAACATGTTTTTATATTGGATAGTCCATTTGTCCAGGAAGGCTATATTATATAGGTTTTATATCACACGACGTTAATCGTTTCGATGTGACTTACTATATCTGTCGTCACAGGTACCTTGGGTACTTAGAATGTGTATACAACATATATAAACATATGTATATATAAAGTTCAAATAATATTTTAGTAGGAATTTATATATAATTCAAATATATAGGGCACCTAGTGTTCAAGCACTTATGCTACAAAGCTTTTATCAGTTCGACCACAAACCAACAGACGGTGCATTCTGATGTTACACTTTATATGATTTTCATATTGAATAGTGTATTCAGGTGTTTGTAGAGTGTAATATTTGTACTAGTTTTTTAGTTTCAGGCTTTAGTAGACACTTTTTTTTAACTTGTTGTCCGAATTTAAGATATTACGTTAGGAATTGAGAGACGATTGTACGTAACGAGTTGAGAGACGAAATTTAAGGCCGCTGTTTGTCACGCTAGAGCAATAAGGAAACGAAAATAAGTTATTTCTCCGAGAAGGAGAAGAACGACCTTTTACAAACATCGAGTTTACAGTCAGACACTGTCATATCTAAAGGTTATAATGGGTTAATGATTAATAATTTGTTTGCTGTCGTTTGGAATCGAACATGGAACGGAACGGAGTAAAAAAAAT
>JAATLQ010031050.1:0-10151 GCA_013421005.1 Heliconius erato x Heliconius himera | reverse complement strand
CATATTCTCTCGTAGTCACAATATTGAAATATGAATTGTAATGACAAGTTGTCTTGACAATATCTTA
This sequence comes from Heliconius erato x Heliconius himera, assembly GCA_013421005.1. Taxonomy (NCBI): domain Eukaryota; kingdom Metazoa; phylum Arthropoda; class Insecta; order Lepidoptera; family Nymphalidae; genus Heliconius; species Heliconius erato x Heliconius himera. Next base: position 10,084 of record JAATLQ010031050.1, on the reverse strand, counting down.
GAACGTAATGAACACGAGTGCCGTGTCGTTTGTGCTTATATTGGAAATCCACCGGAAAAGTCGCAGCACACTACCGCCACTTAATACAATCGATAATGGAAACAATATCAAATGACGTACTTGTATTTACAGCGACACCTATTACTACATTATAAGTAACTTATGCTAACAGTTATATACTATTAAAATTTTAAAAATATATTGAAAAATACCTTGTAATAAATAGTGGAGAATATATTGACTTTATTTACGATAGACTAACTTTTTAATCTGTGATGTTGAGTTCCGCCACTGAACATGAAAACGGAGTGTCAAAACACAAAATTTCCTATGTCTACCTTGATAAATGCGTAATAATGCGTAAAGTAAAAAAAAAGTATTATCTCATGAAAAAACTGAAGCCATTTACATATTCTTCTTTCGTATAAACAGATATTCCAAAAACTCGATAACTAATTTACATTGAGTAAGCCATATAGAATTTATCCTTTCGAAGACACTTTTAAGAAGTCCTCCTTAATATTCTGTCTGCAACCGCTCGGGGACGTTAGAAATATGTTGGCAATCATACTAGTATGAAAACGAGAAGAAAAATTCCTTAACGTAAGTCCAAATGTCAATTTTCTTGGAGAAATATATGAAAATGGGCTCGTAATTGAAATGTATGTATACTATTGATCAAACCTCAACTTATCTGTGATGGAGATCTGTTATTACAGACGTGAGTTGATTGTAGAAAAATTGGATGTTTATGTTTAGGTTGAGGTCAGTGGAGCAGGGGCACAAACGTGCGAATGTTAACCCGACAGGTTGTGGGTTTGATTCCCACTCGAGGCAAAGCGTCGCGGTGAGCTCCTCCACTCAACACGCAATGCCTCCAGAATTCGGCGGAGAATGAGGAACGGAAGTGACTTAATAGGAACGAAGTGTCTTAACACAAGGTTGCTTCTGACTACCCTGCTACAACGTAAAGCTAAAAAATATAAGTAGTATAGTATATAGTAGATAAAGTAAGAGTTAATGAATACCCTCGATAAAGAATTATCAAGGATATTCATTAACGGGTTGCCGTCCTGCACTTGTCATTAATTCTTCTTCGGTCCAGCCAGTTCCTTAAAATATATAACAAAATCTCGTGACTTTTTATTGTGGATACATTGAAGCATAGAAATAGAGAAAAGTAGAAATAGTAATAAACCTACTCAAAGAAAAAAAAACTCGCGCCTCTTCGCCTCTGCGCCTATCCAAGAGGCGAGAGTTCAAATCCCGCTACGTTCATATTTTTACGTTTTCTAACAAAATTGTTAAAAAATCATCCAAAACACCCTCATCAAATCAAAACCCATTCTTTAGCAGTTCTTATCGTCCATCGCGCATATTCTTATCACAGCCTTACGTTAGGTAGGCGGTCTTTTATCTTATTTATTTTTATGAACCGCAATGGCGTACATTTCAACGCTCGGGTCAGTTTTATGTACAGGGTCGGTAAAGTGGAGAATTTTTAGTTATAATGGCCGTTTGAAATATAATGTTAGATTAATTTGAATATGTTAAATATTTTGGTGTACTTTTAGGTTTTAAATCAATTTACATAATTCATAAAACTGTTTCGTCGCCTACGGACTGACGAACAACGCACAGACTAAATTAATGAATTTATAATATCGAAATTTGGCACGTCGATTGGCTGAGGAAGCAGTAAGAGAAAATTTCTTGAAATTCCTATGGCGACGTAAGATAGTTGCGGATGACGAATAGTTGAAGTATTTATAAGTAGTTATTACTTTTAATTTTTCAAAAGAACAATTCACTCTTATATAAAGCATTTTATAAATATATATCAATAAATGCTTATTAATGTAGAAACTTCAATCACTTTCAACCTAATGGGGGCATTGCGTGTTGAGTGGTGGAACTCAACGCCACGCTTTGCCACATTATCAGCGCGAGGAAATAAAAATATTAATTATTATCTACATTTCTTCGAGTAGGAATCGAACCCACAACCTGTCAGGTTTACAATTGCATGCTTGTGCCCCTGCGCCGAGTCCAATTTCTGTAAAACAGTGTAGGGTTTAGTTACGGTAGCTTGAACACGAAACATCTAACAACATGGTTAAAAAGGAAGAAAAGGAGTAATAAAGTGAATTTATTTTTTGTCTATGCAAATTGAAAGGACTGTAAGTTTAAAATATACGAAATGTTTTTTTTTACACATCTTAACTACTCAACTAATTCTCTTTGACAATCAATTTTTATAATGGCGACCTGTACCTACGTTTTTTAGCTGAACTTATGTACTGGGATCTATATTTTTTATAGCTTCAGGATGCATCGTAGGACAGGAACAGAGAGGGAACCGAGGAACTTAATATAAAGACACTCCGTTCCCATTAACAATATTCCGTTACCCACTTTTCACTGAATTCTCGAAGCATTGTGTGTTAGGTGGTAACGAGTTTACAGTTACCTTTACCTCTGTACTCGTTACCACAGCGAGGTAATGAACATATTAAATATTTTTTCTTCAACCGAGTGGGAATCGTATCTGTGACCGTCGCGTCTATAGTCGCACGCCTCAGCCTTTTTTCTTATTTCTGATTATATTTTTTATTCGCATAGCAGGCAAAGCTAGCGACAAGACATTCCGTCTTTCGCTGTCAGTCCGAATTTGAGACATTGCATGATGAGTGACGAAATTCAACGCCACGTTCTTGTTTGGTCAGTGCGAAAGAAATAAAATAATCAATTTTCCAGGGGAATCAAACCCACAAACTTCTCGTTTATTAGCAAAGCTTAAAGAGACGACAACCCCGTATAAAAATCCTAATTAAATACATAATACAAGTCGTGAAAGAAATATGTTTATATTTTTTTTTTACTTTTTAAATTTGCAATCTCTACTATTGCGTGTTTATTGCACTGTTATTATTGTAATAGCGTAGACACGCCTACATGAAAGTGTCTGCAATTTTGAAAATACCCAGAATATTAATCATATAAAAATTTCATATAAAATAATAGCATAAACACCATTTCAAACTATTTCCGTGACATTGCACGTTTAGTGGCGCAACTCAACACAGCAAGTTATAGGGGAAAATTATATAATTTTAGTATATTCTTATTTATACGAACGTTAAATCTTGTTTCATCTGCTTTTCTTGTTGGATGGAAAACTTCTAGAGACTGTTTCAAATAAGATTTTATTTCAAAACTTTAGATTACAGTTTTTTTTTCAAAGGAAACCACGTTTTTATTGCCTGTTTGCGTCATTTCTTGTTTTTTGAGTTGTATGAAATATTTTTTATTATTTACAATTGTTTACGTCTATAGTTTATAGTTTTTGTACTTTTCTAGTTTTATCACCATTGAATTGAACCATTGAAACAAAATGATAAAGGAGTGAAAGTAGATGACCTGAATGTAAATTGCCTGCTGAACGCAGATGATGCAGTGCTTATTGCATCATCAGAATGCGAGTTGCAGGCATTGGTATTACACCACTCTGGAAGAAGGGTGTGAAAATAATGGTCTAAGCCTCAATGTGAATAAGACAAAGGTTCAAATTTTTGAAACAGATGAAGAAAGGACGGAATCCAAGATCAGTGTAAATGGTAAGATTAGAACAGGTGAATGAAGTGGTATATTTACGAAGATACGAGATGGATGCGGAAAGGCGTATTGCTGCCGGTAACAAGATTAACGGAGCCTTAGCTGCATTGATGAGACGGCGAAACGTCAGCACAGCTGCGCGTTTGGCCGTATACAATGCAGTTTTGGTACCGACTCTGTTATACGGCAGCGAAACGTGAGTATTACAGAAGAAGAGTGAAAGAAAGATGAATGCCGTGGAGATGCGATCTCTTCGTAGGATATGCGGAATCAGCTAGCTGATCGAATCCGCAATGAAGAGATATGCAGAATGGTATGTACATGTCGCGGTGAGAATGAAGAAGACTCAAACCAGGTGAGCACGTCGAACGAATGAGTGATGAAAGAATGGCAAAAAAGATTTATGATGAAAAAATGAGTGGTAAGAGAGACAGGGGGAGACCTCGGTTGAATTTCGAAAACACAATATCAAAGATACTCGAGGAATGTCACGTAAAAAGCATAAGAACCCCCCGAGGGCATGTATGAAGAGGTTAATAACTGTGGACGAGGCGAAAGAGGTAAGTAGAGACCGTTGGCGCTCTGTTCTCTCTGACTACCCCACTAATGATAAAGCATGAAGTTAAGTTAAGTTAAGTTATCACCATTGAACCCTCGGTGTCTCTCAGTTTGCCCATGGGCCAAGTAATCTGCTGGACTCGTCAATTGTTTGGGTCAATCCAAGGAATTTTTGTTCTGGCATAACCCTTGAATATCGGCCTAATACAAGCGTCTAATCGTCGGGAATTGTTCTGTGGACAGGTTGCTTCCTTTTACTGACGTGTCTTGTCGACGAAGCCATATTTACTGTAAACCACTATGTGGAGAGGTTCAGATGGATTCTCGACAGGTATTTAAATATGTTGCTCTTATTTAGTTTAAATTCAAATTAAAATAAGTCAATTCGAGTGACATCCCGAAGATATATTCGTTTTCAAAGTTAATTTTGATAGTTTCTTTTACGATAACTGTGTAGTACTTGCTATCGGTTGCTGGAAGCAGATTTTGTGTTGTAATTTGTCTTTTATCAGCTCTAAGATTTTATGCAGGTTAGAACCCCTACTTAAAACACGCTTGCTTAAAAGTTTCAATAATAAAATAAAAGTTTAAATAAAATATCTATGTTAGCTCTTTAACAATTGTGCAGAAAATACAAAAAAAGTTCACACACATTGCAATGGAATTACACCAACATCAAAACAGAATTTTCTTATGACAGATACAAAAAAAAAATAAAAATAAAAAAGATCTGACATTTAATTCCTTTATGAATCCGCACGAGATAACGCTTTTCAATATTCCTTTCAGTGTCACTGTCAAGAAAACGATAAGGGCTATTAGATTTTTTTTTATAAAAGGTAGAATTTCTAGTTACGAGCTTTTGTTCGGGGAAGTTAAGAATTTGAATTCTATAAACTTTAGAAAGCTATTTTGCGTTTGTCTGTCAATACGATGGTAAGTTCAGTCACTTCGGGGAATGATTATGATATTTTTTTTTCGTTGCCTTGGTAAAACGAAGAGCCATTGGGTACTCAAAATGTAATGTCTAAATTCGGGCGGTGGTAACCAGAGAACTAATGTTGTGACACTAGGTTCTTCCTGTCTCTCTTTTAGGTTAACCCTATTAATTTTGATCCCATTTATAGTGTGAAAATACGTGTGTTATGCGCTATAAAGTCATATCTTTTTTTATGTAAATGTAGAAATATGTTTTTTTTTTCGGGTAATCATGCGGCCGTAGATTTGAATGTATGTTTTGTATGTTCGTTTAATAGGCAGACAGACGGACGGAGAACAAAGTGATTAGGGTTCCGTTTTTACTTAAAAGGTACGGAACCCTAAAAAGTATTAAAAAATGTGTTTTTAAAATAAATCTAAAATAACACTCTAGGAAAGTCTCTAAATCAGTGCAAATATCGTCACGGCCTCAAACGTTTCTAATTTACATAAGCTACTTCTCAACAAGGGTTACGGATTCCATTTCCGTGGGACATATTTCTATTACGCTATTTCAGTTATTTAGTATTCTGTGTGTGTTTTCTGGATTCTTGGCCTATACTACATATGTTCTATGGTTCCACTTGGAATGTTTATTACAAATATTGCTATAGTGGCGCAGCGGCACCGCGTCCGACTGTTAACGCGATGGTTGTGAATTCCATTACCACTCAAGGAAATAATATATTGTTAGCGTACTCGAGTTAAAGAGGGTAGATTTAGGTGAAAAAGAGGATAAAAGCAGTGGAATTGTGTCAATCGGGGGCTATTGCTTGTCGGCAACGGCCCCTATTGGAAGGAAACTAGTGTGAAGTATTGTTAGTAGGTGATACATATCACTTATTGCAATTACATAGTATCTCTTTCAAAATAGTTTAGAAACATATGGACGATGTGTGTTTTTATCGTAGTTTTTTTTTAAAAACTATAACCGCTTCCGATTTCTAACAATATATTCTTTTCCTCGCCCTGGTTACTAGATATATCATGGCTTTAATTTTCATGTCACAAAAAAATGGACTGTGCGTGCGTAACAGAGTGACTTAACACTAGGTTTGCTTCTTTTTCTTCGAATTTGAGGCTAATGCTGTATAGCCTATGGCCTTTACAGCGACACCGGGACCGGTACACCATTGGGTATTAAGAATGTATTCTGTCCCTGAAAAAGTGCAAACACTACGTAGATGCTTGAGAGGATGTCGACGGCGGCAAGGCGACTACTGTCATCTTTATATTTTTTACGTGACCTTCATCATCCAGTATAATCGATATTGCGTTTTCGAAAGTCAACCGAGATCCCAACTGACGTTGATTGATGAAACTAATCATATAAGTTAAACCAGATGCAGAAAAATTATTTTAAATAAAAATTGGAGTATTTCCACAGAATCGATTTCGAACTAACTACCATCAATCAATGTATGAAATAATCAAATGTGTAAATAATACATTTAATACTAACAACTATTCTAAGCTAGAACTTCGTATAAAAGAAATGGCAAAGCAAAAAAATTAATAACAGTCACATATCCGAATACACATGTCGCTCAGAAAGCATGTCACAGTATGAAAGGAACAATGTACGGAGGAATTAAGACGCCGCATCGCAAAAGAACTTCGCTGTTACAGTTGAAACGAAACCTACATTTTATCCTTGAAAACACAAATGTACTGGTTTTAAAATGAATTCTTAGATGTGTGGAGTAGACAGCGCTTAGTGCGTCGAAATTTTGTTTTTTTAGGGTTCTGTATATCAAAAAGAAAAAATGGAATCCTTGTTATTTCATCTATCTATGTATGTTATATACGTTGCGTGTTCGTCGGATCAGATGCTTTTTTTAGTCTTAGTCACAAATTCGAGTGGAAAGTGAAGAACGGAATGGATTTATATGGTATTCCTAGCTATATTTGGGACACTTCGTAACAAAAAGCTAAAAGAAAAATAATATAAAAAAATGTATTTTGGATAAATACTAAATAATTGTATTTAACCATAATAGATGTTCAGGGACAAGTGTATGACTGTAAGCGCGACACATTGTTGGTTAAATTTCCACTCGAGGAAATGAAATATTTCATAAGAGCAGAGTGTCTTAACACTAGGTTTTCCATGCCTATTCTACATGAGGAATACAGCGTGAAGCTGAAAAAAAATACACAATAATCTATTTCAGATAAATATAAAACAATTCTCCTTTTACATCCAAACTTAAAACAAAAGTTTCCTACAAAAATTAACCCAATTACAGTTTTAATCAGTCTTCCGCTTAAAACGGTATTCCCGAAAGAAGTATGAGCATTTAACTCCAATTTGATTGCTTTTATGTTTTATTTTAAATTCCAATTACTCGAGTTCGTAAAGTACGGCTCGAGCTATTTATTTAATTAAGAAATAACAGCTAAGTGCTGGTTGACATGTATGATACATACATATATATGAAAATAACTTTTTTATTAAATATGGTATAATGCATCCATAATTTAAATTTATTTAAATCATGGATGCATTTTGTACATTCATACTGTATCCCGCACTTAGTAGAGTAGGCAGAGGGAACTTGGAACTTAATTCCACCGAAAAGAAATCGAACCCACAACCGTCGCGTTACAGTAACGCGTCTGCGCCACGATAGCCTCAATATTAGTTTTACCATATCATAATATCAACTTCAACTTATAATAAAAGTTTATATTATTATATAAAGTTTCTTTTTCACCTAAAAGTTACAGTTTCGGGGGACAACAAATCTCGTAATTGACGTGCTCGTACATAAATAATGGAAATTGGACCCAAACACTTGAAAGGCCTGAATATCAATTGTATCGGGTAATCTCTCGGAGTTCTTTTGTTAAACTATTTCAACTACAATGTAAAGACTTTTGATCACGATTTCCAATGGTTTTTGATGATGGTTTTATTATTGTATGGTTGTGTTTTGGGTAGTGGGTTTGATTATGTTGTATTTTGAGTATGTTGTATTACTTCATATTATTTCGTATTCGTTTTTTTGAAAGAGATGAAGAAAGGACGGAATGCAAGATCAGTGTAAATAGTAAGATATTAGAACAAGTCAATGAAGTGGTATACTTGGGAAGTATGTTCAGTAGAAATGGAAGATACGAGATGGATGTGGAAAGGCGTATTGCTGCCGGTAACAAGGTTAACGGAGCCTTAGCTGCATTGATGAGACGGCGAAACCTGAGCACAGCTGCGCGTTTGGCCGTACACAACGCAGTTTTGGTTCCGACTCTGTTATACGGCAGCGAAACGTGGGTATTACAGAAGAAGAATGAAAGAAAGATGAATGGTGTGGAGATGCGATCTCTTGGTAGGATATGCGGAGTCAGCTTAGCTGATCAAATCCGCAATGAAGAGGTACACAGAATGGCAGGTACTAGCGAGGATGTCACGGTGAGAATGAAGAAGAACGTGCTCAGCTGGTTTGGGCACGTCGAACGAATGAGTGATGAAAGAATGGCAAAAAAGATTTATGATGGAAAAGTGAGCGGTAAGAGAGGTAGGGGGAGACCTCGGTTGACCTTCAAAACACTGTATCAAAGATACTGGAGGAAGGTCACGTAAAAAGCATGAAGACCCCCCGAAGGGCATGTATGTATGAAGAGGTTGATGACAGTGGACGAGGCGAAAGAGGTATGTAGAGACCGTAGCGTTTGGCGCTCCGTTCTCTCTGACTACCCCGCAAGGGATAAAGCATGAAGCTAAGTTAAGTTAGTAAGTATTTTTTAACTTCTTTTATTTTCAAGGAAAAAAACATTTATTTAATTATAAAATATTAAAAAAAATGCAAAATCCTATCAATTCTCCACATATTAAATAAAACACCCATAGCACTAAATAAAAAATATTAATACATATACAAAAAAAACTTAAATAGGAAATGGAGAATGATATAATCATAGTAACTAACCAATAAATTATTTCTATTTTTTTATTATTTAAATATGGAAAAACTAATACCTTTTGGTTTAAAGTCGATTATTTATACATTGTACATAGATCCCTTTGCATAAAATGTTAACTTTCAACTACAGTTATTTGCTAATGTAAAAACGAACGAAGTTTTATATTATTTTATTGTATAACTTTTAAGTATCAATCAGGTGGGAATAAGCATACTCAAGTGTAGCTCTCAGGCTGCTACACTCTAGAAAATTTTTATCATCCATTTTTCCTACTTTTTTCATATATATAATATATAGTTTGATGTCATTTGGATAATGTTTGACTGCCTGCCTGGATCTCTGATCTGGATTTAAAGATAAAAACACGGTAGAAAATTTTTGTAAAAATAAAATATTGACAAATATTTTTTTTTTGTTTTGGTCCATGTTGTTACTGTTGATGTAAATTTCTAATTTAATTTTGCATTTTCCTGCTGGAGCTGAGAAGCACAGGACCGAATACCATGGTTACTATTTGGGGTTTATATCCAACAGGGGGTGTCAAAAGGCTGATGTAAAATAAAAAAAAATGGCTGGGGAAGCAATGAAAACGAAGAGTAAAGAATCTTTCTCCCACATTAACGTCTAATCCAAAATCTACTCAGTCGAAATCGACTCCACGACCATCACCTTAACTCTTAAGCACTTTACAACATGATTTCAATAGAAATTCAATAGAAAAAAAAAGATTTCAAATGTTATACGAAAAAACTTTTAACCTTTTTAAAACGTTTTTTTTTTTTTTTTTTTTTTATCTGTTTTTATTTAGGGACTTTTTAAGTAAATAAAATACAAAAATGTCAGTCCCATCGTTCCTTTAAAACGAACTAAAAATACATAATACTAACAGAAAATTGCTAAAGTAAATTATACACTATTTAATCTTAAACTTATATAACCATTTAGCTTCAGCAGAATTTGGTTTAGATAACAAACATTGAAAGATACCTAAATCCATTAAATTTAAATT